>AWOL01S0009672.1:0-114649 GCA_000715115.1 Nicotiana otophora | reverse complement strand
TATATATATATTTAAAAATATGAGAAAACAATTGGGTATCAACAACTGCCCCTCTTTACCGGGGAATGATGAAAGAGTTATCGGGTAAAGAAATGATGACCGATTTTGACCGAATGTGGTGATTTGAAAAATGGAGGCCGAACTCCGGTTTTTGAGTTGCCTACATATCCCTGGTTTTACGAAAATCAGGCCGTGTGTAGTTCTGGATCCAACGGTGGAATAAGCCGATGGAGTTGTTATGGGAACGGACAAACTTTTCTGGACAGGATGATATGTGGATTGTAAATGGATGTATCTGGGGGGTGGATATGGATATTTGATGGTTATCAGATTGGAAAGGGTAACGGATGGTGGTTGGTTACGTTTAAAATAATTGCAAGATGTAAACGTTGAACGGAAACCGGATCGAGATTGCTCCCGTTAGTTGAGTATATTCATTTTTGCTTTCAGTAGTTTATTTCATAGTTTCTTTATTTTGTTTTCTTAATAGTCTATCTTTTTATTTACTTTAATAGCTTCTTTTTGATTTAGTAGCTTCTTTTTATGTTTTAGTGATCAATAAGCCTTTGGTTTTCTTAATGCCATGGTTCTTTCCAAAGGTGGTTTTTATGTGAACCGGGTGACTCTTCCCAAAAACGGATGGCGTGACAACCTGTTTAAGGGATTGAGTCCGTTTTTGATGTTTAGGAAAGAACAATAGTAATATGAATAAGATGACCTAATTAAGTCGAACTAGAAGTCAAGCATGCTTCACATGGTACCAACACACTAAACTACATGCTTATGATTAAAAACAAGTTCATGGAAAGATATAGCTCTAGTTAGTGACCTTTTGACTCTTGTGTTTACTTAAGCAATCATCGAGTGGTATAGTTGAACCATTAGTGATTTTTAATCTTGAATATGGTTGTTGTGGGCCCTCGACTCTATCCTCTTGAACAATCTAGTTGTGTGAGAGGTGAGATATTTTGTTGCAACTCCAAGTAACCGTGCGAATGGTCTAGAACTTGCCCCGAATGTGTTTCTAGGCGAAATTTTAGGTTTTGCTTAGCTTGAGAAGTGATTGTAGGCTCTCTTTGAACCGTTTTGAAATGTTCCATGTCCCAACAATGATGTTATCCCTAGTCAACCCTTTTGAGCCTAAATCCTTGTTTTGAGGACAAGAAAAAACTTATGTTTGGGGGAATTGATAAGTGGGGATTTTGAATACTTATTTGCGCCTTTTGACTTTCGTTTTAGTTCAAAAATGTTTAAACGTATTCCCTAAAACTGATAAAATATGCTTACTTGTAGGAGTACTGGAAAGTAAGCCATTACGAAGAAATCAAACTCAAGTGCGGACCATAGAATTCTATCTGCGGCCGCAGAATATGAATAGAATCAAAGCACTTCAGTGTAAAATGCATACTGCACAATAATAATGTGAGCGCAGAAGTCAAAGTTCAGAGAGTTTTAAATTCAACCCCAACAAGAACTACAGACCATACTATAATTGTGCGACCGCAGAAATCAAATGTGCGGCCGCACCAAGAATTATGCGGACCGCAGAACTCAAGAGATGCGGCCGCAACCTAGAATTGCGCGGCTGTAGAATCGACCCCTGTCAAGAGCTGAAGAAAAGTGCGGATTGCACACAGAATTGTGCGGCCGCAGAACCTCCGAAAGGGCAATTGTGTCCGAAAATTCTAGCTTTGTATAAATAGACTACTTTCATGAAATTAGGTCATGTTTTGAATACCAGAAAGTCTGTAGTCATTTTTCTTTACTCTTTTAGGCAACTGTAGCTTATATTGTTGATTTTACATTGGATTTTCATCTATTAATCATTCAATATGAGTTTTATCATCTTTTCTTCTTTATTTTCTTCATTACCGACTATGAGTAGCTAAATTTCTAGCTAGGGTTGTGACCCAACCCTGGTGTGGGAACCTAATGGGTGTTTGCTTTAGGGCTTGTTTATGGTTGGGTATGTATCATTTAGCCTAGTTCTTGCTATAATTGTAGAATTAATGGTTGCAAATATTGGTTCAAGCCTATTTGACTTGGTCTATACTTGAGAAAGAGAGACTTAGTATAGCAAAACTTATCTAACAAGAGGTTAGGATGAAATTAAGAGATTGATAGTCCCAATTAAAGGGTTGAACCTAGAGATAGTAAAACCCGTGTTGAGCAATTTGTCAACTGTTTAGTTCAATATCCATTTGGACTTGAGAAAGCCAAATTGGGCAAAACCACTCTCTTACCGAGATGTATTGAATGGGTATTTGAGTGTTGATTGCTATAATACACCCGACCAACAAAACTATACCTAAAGCCCAGAACCCGTTAGGCAAATACCTAGGTGGAAGTCACAGCCCTAGACCCTTTTACAAATTTGAAAACCAACAACAAAAACATTCTTCTCTAGTTTCATATATTTCAATTGCAATCCTTACTATAATTTTAGAAGTAAAATCAAACAAAGTTTGTGGAAGTGCAACTTAGACAATTCACATGCTTAGACAAAATACATACCACTAATTTCATCTACGCTCCCTGTGGATTCAATCTCGACTCCTAGTTGGGTATTATTATTGCAATCGACCGCTTCACAACCCCAATTAGAGGTGTGACTTGGGCGAGACCAAAAGCCCTAGGTTGAATTTTGTTGACTTTTTGGGAAACATGTAATGATCTTAGCTTTATCTATTGCAATTGATTTCCCTAGCGTTGTTTGATGATAATAAGTTAATTTTTGTTAGATTTGAGTCGTGTGGCGGCGAGTTTGAGGGGAAAAGCTATTTTCAATTGTTGAATTGGCCTAATTGAGGTAAGTTTCTTGCCTAACTTTGTGTGAGGGAACTACCCCTTAGGATTGGTATTGATTGATTCATTTGTCCTATGTGAAAGACTTGTACGCAAGATGACAAGTGGATACACGGGTTATACATGGTATTTGACCGGTTTAGGCTACTTATACTATTTCCATGCTTTAATTGAAATGCCATATCATGTTCTAAATTCTCATAGTCAATCTATTCTTACTTGTGTTAGTCTATCCTTAAATGCCTAATTGATTTTGTTAACACTTGTTCTACATCCTAATTGATAAATTGCTCTCATGTTTTAGTTGAACTTGTTGCCTCTTTTATTGTTACATGCTATCTCTTCATTGTTGATTATAATTATTTGAAGTCATTATACATGTTATCGCTTTCATTGTTGGTTATCATTAATCGATATTATTGTTCATGTTACCTCTTTCATTGGTGGTTACCATTATTTGAAGTTAGTGTTCATGTTACCTCTCTCATGGCTGATTACCATTATTTGATGTTATTGTTCAAGTTATCTCTTCCATTGTTGATTTACTTTATTTGATGTCATTATTCGAGTTATTCTTATCTAATTTCGTGGTTATACATAATCTCTATCATTGTTGAGTTATTGGTGTTCAAATTGTGAAAGTCGTTATCCCGTTGAGGCAAAATTGTTATTGTTGAGACCTCTTCCTTGTTGAGCATTTTACATTTATTGTTGTTGTTTATATTTTTGTACCCGTTGTGGTGGATTCATGTGCTATTATTGTAGAAATATTAATATTTTTGATTGTTGGCAAGTTATGATATATGGGCACTTGTGGTGCGAGTTATTATTGTGATGTATTATTGACGTGGATGCTGCGGTATATGGCTTGGGATTAATGTGCATGCGGAGGTTTAAGGTGTGTCTTATGTGCGTGTTGCTTGTAGGGGAACTACATGAAGCCACGCGGCATCATGACGTGGGCTAAAGTGCGTGTAGCTATTTCGGGAAAACTGTTTTCAAAACTTATTTCAAATGTAAGGCTCACGCAAGGGTATAAGGAAATATAGTGATTTAAATTATTAAATGTGAATACGAGATGGTACCTCGGTTGTGATTGTTGATATATACGAGGCGGTGGTGATTCTTATTGTACACGGGCGGTACCTCGTTGTGATTCTTGTTGTTTATCTCATTTTGCAAGTAGTTTTGGTGGGAAAGTTTCTTGTTGTTGTTCTTCCTTGTTGAGCAATTGTTGTCCGTTGATGATCATTTTGGTTCTCTTTATCTTCTTCTTTTATGTTACTTTCATGTCTAATTTTCGGTATCAGTTCATACTATTATCTTATTTTATTTCAGTTATTTCTCTGCTTTTCATTATTATTCGTTCCTATGATTTTATTCTGTTTATTTATATCCTAGTAGGTGTCTTGACCTGGTATCATCACTACTCTATCGAGGTTAGGTTGATACTTACTGGGTACCATTGTGGTGTAGTCATACTACGCTTCTGCATAATTTTTGTGCAGATCCAAGAACGTCTGCCCGTGCCGGATGCTAGAGTTGACTGAGTTGCCGCTTGGAGACTTCAAGGTATACATGATCCTCATCCGCAGGACTCAGAATCACTTTCCTATGCTCTTATTTATTGTTGTACTTTCTTCGGACAGTGATGTAGTAGACACTTTAGCTAACATTGTAGAGCCTATGATTCTGTTCCACAAAGTTCTTGGGATTGTAGGGTTGAGATTCTATTTTTTAGAAGTTTATATCAGTTTATCAAAATGGTTTTTAGTATTTTGTTAATTACATATATTCATTTTTTATCAAATGCTAGGCTAACCTAGTCGTAGAGACTAGGTGCCATCACGACATCGTACGGAGGGGAATTAAAGTTATAACAATAGTGCGGCCAGCACATCCTGAGTGCGAGTCGCACTGCAGCCTGCAACTCAGGAGATTCAACTATTGGTTTGGGGGAAATGCAGACCAAAGTGTGATCGCAGAGTGGAAGTGCCACCAGCAATGAGTATTTGAACAACAATTTTCTAAAATGGGTAAATACTAATTTTGTAATTTTTAATTTATTCTTCACTATTTTGGAGGCTTAGATGATCAGTTTTGGAGGGTTTGAACCTAAATCTATATCATCAGACTTTCTATATGTCTTCATGCTCCATAGGTGCAGAAACAAGGTGAGCTATGCATTGCTTAGTCTCATCCGAGAGTTTAATCTCCTTACTCCTTCCAACCTTGACAACATGTTGAATGTGTATTTGGTATGAAGGAAAATATTTTTTTGGCAAATATTATCATGAAAAATAAGTAATTTTCTTATTTATTTTCTGGTGTTTGGTTAGTTAGTAGAAAATATTTATTTGAAAACACATAACTTAGGCAAAAACTATGAGAGATAAATTTAATAAGGACGAGAAGGATGGTAGGTCGGGGTCTAGGGGCCTGAATGGCGGTAAGGGGGTAGGGTATAACGACCCCAACAGTCTTTTGTGTATTTGAGCCTCGTTTCCCTCTTTGATTTTTCACACATGTGTAATTGTAGTTATATGAATTGCGGAGTTGGTTAGTTTTGTTCTGGGAAGATTTTGGTTTGATTTGGACCCTTTTGTTCTTGGGTTAGAAGTCTAAGTTAGAAATGTTGATCAAAGTTTGAATTTTGTGAAAAAGACCCCGGAATAGTGTTTTGATGTCTCCGATAGGTTTGTATCATGATTTTGGACTTAGGCATATGCCCAAAATTAAATTCACAAGTTCCTAGGTTAATTTGATTTGTTTTGCCGAAAGTTGGCACATTGAGGTTTAGAAGTTTTCTCAAGTTTGACAGTAGGTTGACTTTTTGGCTATCGGGTTCGAAATTTTGTTTTGAGACTTTGAATAGGTCCATTTTAATATTTGGAACTTGTCTGAAAAATTTGGTATCATTTCGAGGTTGTTTGATAAGATTCAGACTTTTGGTTGCAAGTCTAGAGGTTCTTGAGTTTTCATTTGAAATTTATGTGTTTTGATGTCTGATTCGTAGTTCTAGATATTATATTTGTGTTTTCATCACGCGAGTGAGTGTGTATGATATTTTTAGACTTTTGTGGATGTTTGGTTTGGAGCTCCAAGAGCTCGAGTGAGTTTCAGACGTGTTTCGAAAAGGTTTGGACTCAAATATAGGTTACTTGTGTACTGGTGTCTCTAATGTCGCAATTGCGAGCACCAACCTGGCAATTGCAAAGTGAACAAGTGAGGGTCAGGTATCGCAATTGCAATGCCTCACTTGCAATTGCGAAGTTGTAACGACCCAACCAGTCGTTTTGAGCATTTGCACTTTGCTCGGTAGTTTATGGGCATGAGTAGATCTGTACGATGTATTTTGACTTGTATGAATAATCAGTTTTGATTTTTAGGTATTTCGGAATCGAATGGGAAGAATGGATTTTATTGTTGAAGCTTTAAATTGGGAGAGTTGACCAAGTTTGACTATTTAGCATTTGACCTCGGATTGGAATTTAGATAGTTCTATTAGTTCCGTTAAGTGATTTTGGACTTAGGAGCGTGTCCGGATTGTGATTTAAAGGTCCGTGGTTGAATTTGGCTCGAAATGGCGAAAGTTAAAATTTTGGAAAGTTTGACCGGGAGTGGAACTTTTGATATCCGGGTCGGATTCCGATTCCGGAAGTTGGAGCAGGTCCGGAATGTCGAATGTGACGTGTGTGCAAAAATAGAGGTCAATCGGATGTGATTTGATAGGTTTCGGCATAGGTTGTGGAAGTTGAAGTTTCAAAGTTCATTGAATTTGAATTGAGGTGTGATTCATCATTCTGATATTGTTTTATGTGTTTTGAGGTCTCGAGTAGGTCTGTGTTATGTTGTGGGACTTGTTGGTATGTTTGGACGGGGTCCCGAGGGGATCGGGCATGGTTCGGATTGATTTCAAGCTATTTTCCTTCATGTTTTTAGTGCTGGTGTGTTCTGGTGTCTGGTGTCACATTTCTTCAATGTGTTTGCGTGGCAAGTGTCGCGAATGCGTAGTGCATTTGGATGGCAGCAGCAAATTGTTCTTCGCGATCGCAAAGTATGTCTCGCGTTAGCGTAGAGTTGGGGCAAGTCCTCTTCGCGTTCGCGTATGGAGGATCGCGTTCGCGTAGTGTTGAGGTTGGCAACTAGGAATTTGAGCATTCTTCTATGCGATCGTGTAGGGTTAGTAGCGTTCGTGAAGCTTTGGCAGCAGTGTTCTTTGCATTCCCGTGGGGTGCATCGCGGACGCGTAGAGTCTTTGTGGCAGTGTGCATTTTGTTCATCGCGATCGCAATGGTTTTCTCGCGTTCGCGAAAGGGGAGGCCTAGGCAGATTATAAAGTACTCTATTTTGAAGGTTTCAGACATTTTTTCATTTTGGGAGCTATGGAGCTCGGATTGAGGCGATTCTTGGAGAAATGTTTACCATATGCATTGGGGTAAGTGTTCTCTACTCGGTTTTGGTTATATTTCATGAATCTAAATTCGTTTTTGGTAAATGGATTGTGAATTTTAAAGAGGAAATTGGGGTTTTTGACCTAAAGTTCATAATATGAAATTTTGAGTTTTGCATATCGAATTTGAGTCGGATTTGAGTGAAACTAGTATGGTTGGACTCATAATTGAATAGGTTGTCGGATTTTGTAAATTTTGTCAGGTTCCGAGGTGTAGGACCGGGTTGGACTTTTGGCCTATTTTGGGCTTTTGGCTGATTTTGGGCTTTTGATTCAAGATTTGATCTTTTCGATCGGGATTGGTTCCTTTGGCATTGTTTGATGCATTTGGGTTGTTTTTTGTTAGTTTCGAGCCGTTCGCAGGTCGAAACGCGCCGGATGGCATCTTTCGAGCACCGCTTGGCTTGTTCGGCATTGGTATTGGCTTGTTCGAGGTAAGTAACTCTTGTAATCTTAGTGCTGAGGGTATGAAACCCCGTAATACGTGTTATGTGATTGGTATTGAGGTGACGGGCGTGTGGGAGTGCACCATGTGAATTGGGACTCTGTTGTTTCTATGGCACTGTATAATGGTCCTATTTTGTTGATATTCGTGTTTTCACTGCGTTGTAATGTAATTTAGTTGTCAATCATGCAAGATATCATATTTAGGCCTTATGCCGATACTGTTTGGACCCGTATTGGTCGTTGTTTACTATCATCTCACTGTTTGCATTGGCATTTCATACTTAGTCATATTCATGCATTCATATCACATCTAAGTCTCAGTTGTTATTTATTGATACATCATATCATTGTTATCGGCTAGTTTCATGAAATTGTGAGCATGTGAGTAAGAGAGATTGACGACTGAGTGAGGTCGGGGGCCTGTTGTGAGGGTATTGATACTATAGCACGTGAGTTGTCCGTGCGGATTCAGATACTGATATTATGGCACGTGCGTTATCCGTGCAGCACGTGAGTTATCCGTACGATTCCAGATATTAATATTATGGCACGTGAGTTGTCTATGCAGATTATAGCGCTTGGGCTGAAAGGAGCCCCTCCGGAATCTGCACACCCTCAGTGAGCGCAATCGACTATAAATATGGGTCGGGCTGCATGCCGCAACGGGTTTTGTACAACGGTGAGTGATTGAGTGTGCTGGGCATAGTGAGAGAGAATGCGAGATAGTGAGATTGAGTACTCTAAGAGTGTGAGTACATGAGCTCATCATCGAGATTCATTGCATTTGACATGCGTACTTGTGATACATGCATAGAGGTGCATTTCCTTCTGCTACCCAGTTGTGGGGACATTTATGATTTTACCTGTATCTTGACATGTAGGCATAAAAAAGTACTTTCCTCATGCTATCAGAAAATGAAACATCTTACTTTTTTTTAAAGGACTTTGGGAAAAATCACAGTTTTCAAACTCACTCGCATTTTGGCTTTTTCGGTAAAAGATTTGGGTTTTCACTGAGATAGTTGAAAAGAAATGGCTACTTGTCTTGAAATGGGAACAAACTAAGCCATTTATTTTTGAGATACTCTTTTATTACTTGTACTATGCTGTTATACTGAGTTATGAAATATTGGTGTTGGACCCGACCTTCGTGTTAGCTCGTCACTACTTTCAACCTAAGGTTAGGTTTGTTACTTATTGAGTACATGAGGTCGGTTGTACTCATACTACATTTTTGTACCTTGCATGCAGATGTTGGTTGTTGATGTTGCTGTGATCGATGGGAGCTGGATTGAAGATTTACCTGCGTCCCGGTTGTAGTTGCCTCTTGTTCGCGGTAGCTTTAGAGATGTAAAACTCTGTTTATGTACTATCCAAACAGACTATGTACTTATTTCATTTCCGTTTTGTAAACTCTATTCTTAGAAGCTCATAATTTGTACTACTAGTTCTTGGGGAATGTATAAGATTAAGATTTTTCTTTGCTTAAATTGCTTTAATAATTGTTATTGGAATTGGATAGTTGATAATTGGCTTACCTAGCGGGTTGAGTTACGTGCCATCACGACTAGTTGGATTTTGGGCCGTGACAGAAGTGTAGGCTATACTGGGTAGGATCGGAATTGCGTGTCGTAATTGCGAAGCCAATGTCGCAATTTACGACTACCCATATAGGCTGTCAGTGCCGCATTTGACATGAATTCTTTGTAATTTCAAACCCTGTGTTGCAATTCCGACATTAGCAACGAACAAAAGGGCTGGGAGTCGGAATTTCATCTCATTTTCTCTTATTTAAAACCCTAGACTCGGTAGGAGGCGATTTGGAGAGGGGATTTTTATTTTCAATCATTGGGTAAGTAGTTTTTATACATTTTTAACTATATTTCATGATTATATATGAGAGTTAACATCAAATATTTGAGAATCAAAGAGGAAATTTGGGAGTCGATCTGGACTCGAATTTGAAAACAAAACAAAATATATAGACTAGTAAGGTTATGGGTAGTCGGAATCTACCCTTGTGCTCGAGTTTTGATTGGGCGAGCCCTGGGTTGACTTTTGTTGACATTTGCGGAATTGTGTAAAAATCATAGTTTTATCTATCAAAATTGGTTTCCCTTGCATTGTTGGATGATACTAAGTCATTTTTGGTTAGATTTGAGTAGCGTGGAGGCGAATTTTAGGGAAAAAGCTATTTTTGAGGGTTGATTTGTCCTAGTTGAGATAAGTATCTTGCCTAAGTTTGTGTGGGAAAACTACCCCTTAAGATTTGGGTTTACTCTGTTATTTGTATTATGTGGAAGATGTGTACACGAGGTAACGAGTGTGTACAAGGACTATATGTGGCATTTTGACCGATTTAGATTTTTAGACTTCTTTCATGAATTTAATTGAATTTTTCATAACATGCTATATCTTCCGTTATTAAATTTACTCTCACATACTCTATTTGATGTTGTTAGAACATGTTCTATCTTTTATTGTTATATTTGCTCTTATATGCTTTAGTTGAAGTTGTTACCTCTCTTATTGTCTTGGTACCTCTTTTATTGTTGAATTACCCTTACTTGAAGTTGTCATTTCGTGGGAATATCTTATTATTGGGTTATTGATGTTGAAGTTGTGAAAGCTATTATCATATTGAGGTTGAAGTTGTTGACTGTCGAGATATTTTTCCTTATTGAGCATTTCTCATTTATTTTGCTATCATTGATATTCTTGTTCATATTGTGTTTGAGCCGTGGGCTATATGTTAACATTGATATTATTGATTTTGGCAAGTTGTGACATATGGACACATGTGGTGCGAGTTGTTATTGTATTGTGATATTGATGCATATGTGACGGTATAAGGATAGAGGTTGTTGTGCATGAGGTGACATAAGGTGGGACTGATGCACGTGTTGCTAGTAAGAGAATTACTTGAAGCCATGCGGCGAGATAAGGGGGCTAAAGCGCGTGTAGCTATTTTGAGAAATATGTTTTCAAAGATATCTAAATATAAGGCTCACGCGGCGATATAAGAAAAGATTGTGATTGTGAGTTGTGAAATGAGATTATGAGGCGTGGTACCTCGGTTGTGATTCTTGTTGTACATTCTACGTTAAAGTGACTTGTTGGTTAAAAACTTTAGTATCTCTTCATTTGCCTTACTAGTATTTGCCTGTAATGATTTCTTGTTGTTCTTATCATGTGTTCACTACTTATTGCCTTTATTGCTTTAAATTTCGTTGTTAGCTTACATTATTGAACTACTTTATTGTCATTCATCTCCCCACTTTCCATTATTTGACTATACTATGCTTTGTTCAGATTTCTAGTCCTAGTAGGTGTCTTGACTTGACCTCGTCACTACTCTATCGATGTTAAGCTTGATACTTAATGTATACCATTGTGGTGTACTCATGCTATACTTCTGCATATTTTTGTGCAGATCCAAGTACATCTGCTCGTGCCGGATGCCAGTGATCGTTTAGTTATTCCGGAGACTTCAAGGTATACGTGATCGATGCTCGCAGACCTCGGAGTCAACTTCTGTTACTCCTTTTACTACTGTTTATCATATTATCAGACAATGTTATATTAGAGATTTTAGTAGATTTCTATAGATCTTATGACTCAATTCCACCGATTTTGGGGATTGTTTTACTGATTTTCCATTTTGGAGTTATTATCAGCTTTATCAGTTTATTTTATTATCTTAGTTTGTTATTTTTTTTAATCTATCAATGAATGTTAGGCTTACCTAGTCTTAGAGATTAGGAGCCATCACGATATCCTAAGGTGGGAATTTGGGGTCGTGACAAGTTGGTATCAAAGCTCTAGGTTCATAGGTGTTACGAGTCATAAGCAAGTTTAGTACGAGTCAATGTTTGTAGTTCAAAAAAGATGGAGAAATAGTCAAAATTGATCGGACATAAATCCTTTCACTAAGATAGAGTCATACTTTGAAGATGCAAAATTTTACCTAAATTCTTATGAATCGGGCATGGAGAAACCATCATCAATCCACCAAGCATATGTCAATTCAAAAGCAGAAATTGAGCCTCAATGGATTGTTGTCAGGTTATCAAAGAAGAAAATGGAATAAATAAATTTATCATCATCTGAAAGTGACATATAGACAAATATTAATAAGGAGCATCCAAGTTTTCACTATGTTCCGCGTGAGCATATGACTGTCCCAGTTGCACAAATCCCATCCATGACTTGTGAGTTTGCTGTAGGCAATTCCCAAGCTGATAAAATAAAAAGGCACTTTGATCCTAAGGCCTTCACACTACTTGAAAAGTCTGGTTACCACTTCTCCAATCCAACAAGGCTAGGAGAGCTCAAAGATGAAGTCATTGGTGAAACGATACATGGTCTATTATGTCCCAAATGAGGTTGAGAAAACAAGGTCACTACGCCGCACACCTAAGTTTGGGTTAGGATTCATTTTGGCAGAGCCTCTTCGAATCATCTAAGAGAGACAAAAAGACAGATTCATCACAACACACCTCGGTAGAGGAGACGAAGGAAGTTAAAGACAAGAAAATAAAAGAAAGAGCTTCCGTGTTTGATTGCATTGGAGGCTCCACACCTCGTGTCTCGGTGTTTGAAAGGCTAAATCACAAAAGGTGAGCTTGTATCTTCCAAATGTCTAAAAAAGGTTGCCACGATCTCAAAGACCTCCATCATTTGTCACCTCAGAACCACAAAGAAGTCACCCTCTAGAAAGATATTGTCGAAACATGTGGAGCAGGTTCATTGCAATGTTGTTGCTGACAAAGAGATCTATAGTGCTTTCCCATCACGTATGGAGAGGAAGTCTGTTTTGTCAATATCCACAGATGGTCCGCTGAAGTTAAAAAGGAGTACTATCGTTTATACTTTCCAGCCTCACAGGGAAACAAAGAAAGAGGAAGGAGCTATGTCGACCAACCTAGGAAGTCAAAGGGAAAAGTCAGACTTTGAGGAAAGATCCCATCAGATAACAGTAGATGATAGCCCATGCCTTGACATTGTTGATGAAGTCCAAGAGTCTCTTCTTAATTGGAAGATGGCGGGAAATCAAATGTAGATGAGCTTAAGGAACTCAATTTAGGCACTTTGGAAGATCTATGCCCAACCTTCATTATTGCGCTTCTTATGCCTCAAGAGGAGGAATAATACTTCAAGTTGTTGACCGAGAACAAAGATGTCTTTGCTTGGTCGTATAAAGAGATTCCTGGTCTTAGTCCTACGGTATTCGTTCACCATTTGGGGATCAAAAGTGGAGCACGCCTTGTGAGGTAGTCACAACGCATGTTTTGACTAGAACTAGTACCATAAATTGAAACTGAAGTCAATAAGCTCATCGAATATGGATCTCAAATATTGTACATGTCAAGAAGAAGATTGTTCATATACTCGTTAGTGTTGACTTTTGAGACCTAAACATGGCATGTCCGAAAGATGACTTTACGCTGCCAATTATTGCACTCATGGTTGATGCTACAACAGGGCATGAAGCTATGCCATTCATGGATGGGCCCTCCGAGTACAATCAAATCCAAATGTCTCTAAAAGATGAATAGTGTACTGCTTTTCGAACTCCAAAAGGGATATACTTCTACAAAGTGATGCCCTTCGGTCTGAAGAATGTCGGTGCCACCTGCCAATGGGAAAAGTAAAACATCTTTGATGGCATGCTTTATAAGAGGGTTGAATGTTATGTCGATGACTTTGTGGTGAAGATAAAGAGTAGGTGTTACCACCTTGAAGACCTTCGAATTGTTTTTGAAAGGTTAAGAAAATTTAACCTAAATATGAATCCACTCAAATGTGTATTTGGAGTTACCAAGATTGACATCATTCAAAAAATGCCCGAGCCGAAGAAATTGAGGGAGCTGCAAAGTCTCTAAAGAAACTTAGCATTCATTCAGAGGTTCATCTCTAATTTGTCCAAGCGGTGTCAACCATTCAATCATCTATTGAGGAAGGATATCCCTTTCCATTAGGATCATTCATGTCAAACTGCTTTTGAAAGCATCAAAAGGTACTTGCTGAATCTGCTTGTGTTAGGAGCACAAATGCTTGCGAAGTCATTGATACTCTACATCGCGGCACACGAACGTTCTCTTGCGACATTACCTGCTCAGGAGAGTAAGGAAAGGAACAAGCTTTGTACTACCTCAGTCGAACTCTGATTGGAGGTGAGTTGAACTACATGCTTGTTAAGAAAATATGCTTAGCGTTACTTTATGCGATAAAGAAGCTAAGGCGTTATTTTGAAGAACACACCATCAAACTCATCTCTCGAGAAGATCCCGTGAAGTTCGTGATGACTTGACCTGCTATTTCTGGACGCCTAGAAAGATGGTCTATATTGTTTAACCAATATGAGATCCCATACACACCTCAAAAGGCTATGAAAGGACAAGCACTCACCAATGTTTTAGCTGATCACTCTCTTTAGAATGGGAGCTTTCTGATGTGTTTCCCGATGAAGACATTTATTATTGAGTAATTGCCACCATGGACAATGTTCTTTGATGGATCTGTACATTGTAATAGTGCGGGGCAGGTGTTGTGTTGATCTCTCTAGAAAGACAAGTCTTGCCATTTTCCTTTATTCTAGGTGAAACATGCTCCAACAATGCCGCAGAGTACCAAGCTTTGATATTCGGTGTCGAAATGGCATTAGACATGAAGATTCTATAGTTGGATATCTACGGCGACTCTAAGTTGATCATCAACCAACTTTTGGGGAGATATGAGGTAAAAAAGGAAGATCTTTTTCCATACAACTGATACACCTCTTGTTTAGTTGAAAGATTTGACCAAGTGTTTTTAAGGCACGTCCCAAGAGAAGAAAATATCATGGATGACGCTCTGGCTAACTTGTCCACGACAATGGCCCTTGGAGAGAATGAATCAATAAAGGTAAATATGTGTCATCGATAGGTCATTCCTATACTTGTTGATCTTCAAATCAACGAAAGCCATCATACGTCTGTTCAGGTGATTGCAGAAGAAGATTGGAGGCAACCACTGATAGAGTACCTTGAACATGGAAAGTTACCTGAGGATTCGCGACAAAGAAAAGACATCACGCGAAGGGCACCATGAATCATCTTTTATAAGGGGACATTATTTGACCGCTCTTTTGAAGGAATACTCTTGCAATGTCTTGACAAAGAAGAAGCCCACCGAGCTATGGAGGAAGCACATTCTGGCTTATGTGGAGCATACCAATCTGGTCCAAGCTCCATTTGTGCATCAAGAGGATGGCTAGTACTAGACGACATATGGTGAAGGATTGCATATAGCATGCCAAAAGATGTCAAGCATGTCAATTTCATGCCAACTACATCCACCAACCTCCAGATCCTCTTCATCCAACTGTAGCTTTATGGCCTTTTGATGCATGGGGACTTGACGTTGTTGGACCACTTCCAAAGTCATCAAAGGGACAAATGTATATATTGTCTACAACAAACTACTTCTCTAGATGGGCTGAAGTTGTTCCACTTTTAGGTATAGCATACAAAGATACATAATAAGTGATAATGGAATGCCATTTGACAACAAACTCATATGGAGTATACCTTGCTGAAGCTTTTAACAAGATGCCTGGTAACCTTTTGAAGAAAGTTATTGCAAAGAACAAGAGAGACTGGAATGAGAAAATTGGTAAAGCTTTGTGGGCATACCTGATAACCTTCAAAACTACTACACAAGTAACTCCTTACTCTCTGGTGTATGGCATAGAAGCAGTCCTTCCGCTGGAGCAAGAAATTCCATCATTGCGGATGGAAATCCAAGAAGGACTCACGTCCAAAGAGAATTCCCAACTTCGCCTGGCAAAGTTAAAGGTATTGGATGAAAAGAAATAGGAAGCGCAACAGAAATCGGAGTGCTATGATGGTAGGCTATAATTGCGTGCTTTAGTTGCTTATCGCACTCTAATTTACTCCACTTTAATTGAGTTTGAGCATTAATTGCTAGTGTTTTGCACCAATTGTGTGTTTTATACCTTGTAGAAGTGATCCCAAGGTATCTAGATGTTATGGCATGAATTCAAGCTATTCTGGAGCTTTGAATTCTGAGTAAAAGCTCAAGGATTAAGTTGGGATCATTTTTGGGGATCAACAAACAATGATGCACTTAACGAAAGAAATGGAGAATTGAGTAGGATGCCACCCGGGTGCACGAGCGCGCACTGGTCATGCATGTAAGGCAGAATACCTTCCAAAGTGCGGGGCCATATGCGCGAGCACACTTTCATGTGCGCAGCCGCGCACGTCCTATTCCGGAAAGAGTCCTATTTCGCGTAAGAAAAGGTGTGTTCGGTTGGGCCCGACCCTACTTGGAATATATACATGGAACAATGGTATCTTCGGGACTTTTGACATACTTTAAACCTAAGGAGGCTAAGGAAAAGAGTGATAAGCAAGAGAATATGGATTTCATCATTCAATCCTCACTCAAGACAAGAGTTTGGATCATTGTATGTTTTCCTTTAACTTAAACTTATTTGTGATGAATTACTCCATATCTATGGAGCAGTTCTCTCTAGGGATTGATGGATTTGGTGTATTGATATTTGTTGGTGGATTATTAAATCTAGTTTGTATCT
Organism: Nicotiana otophora; assembly: GCA_000715115.1. Taxonomy (NCBI): domain Eukaryota; kingdom Viridiplantae; phylum Streptophyta; class Magnoliopsida; order Solanales; family Solanaceae; genus Nicotiana; species Nicotiana otophora. Next base: position 98,342 of record AWOL01S0009672.1, on the reverse strand, counting down.
ATTGAATCATTTTGGGTATTTTAATTGTTGCATCTATTTTCACATGTTCATGTAATCGAAAGAGGCATAACTTGTAATGTTTTGCATTATATTGTTGGTTAAATTCACTGATTCTTCTTAGTAATCGAAAGAGGCTAGTTGAATTATTGTTAGACCTTAGGAGGATAATCGAAAGAGGTTCTTCTAAAGACCAATCCACTACGAATTCTTGCATATCTTCACCGAGCACAAGTTGGTTCATATTGTGAGGTTGAGATTTAATCGAGAGAGGAGTTTCTACTGAACGTTTGAAATAATAATTGCGTGAATTCGAGAGATGCACTTGAACCTTAGGATAGAATTAGTTAGAGTTAAATCCCAAACAAGTATCTTGCGCCTATCCAATCAACCCCTATTTTCTCCCATTAATAACTTCTTTGCTTACTCTCGTTGCGATTTTCATTAGTCAATAGTTTAGACTTTTAGTTAATTTTAGTTTTAATCATACAAATATAAATTATCGATCATCTTGGATAGCAATTAAACTAGAAGCTATGAGAACACTGTTTAAATCCAATAAATGTGGATACGATATTTTTTCTATACTCTATTTGACTAGCGAGTATATTAAAGTGTGTGTTTTGCGCTCGTCAAATTTTGGCATCGTTGCCAGGGATTGGCAATTAATACTTTTTGAAATAGTTTGTAGTGCTAATTTCGGAATTTTTTTCTTTTTTCTTTTATATTTTCACTTTTTACGTTTCGTGTTACTTGACTGTGCGCAGGCTACAAGTTAGATTGGTGCATGACTCAATCCTCTGGTAAGGAAGTACTGCCTTACGAAATAAAAATCGAGAAACAACTGCAACAGTTGAGGAAGGAAAAAACTCTCCCTGAGAATACAGAGAAGGTTGGGCAATCCTCAACCAAAGAAATTATGGCGGGAGATGATGATAATGTTGATTTGGTTGCAAGAGAGGCAATTCAACAAAGAGAAAAAGTTGCACGAGATGCTGAAGAGATAGCTCTTCGAAATGCACAACTTGTTTACAAGTAGGAAAGGGTTCGGAGAATTGCTCAGAATCTACGTTTGGTGAAGACCAATTCAGAAATATAGCTCCTGGTGCTGGGAGACCACTTGGCGATTATGCTAGACTAGTCTACAACCAAGGGTTATCAAGTGTGAGACAACCTCTAGTTGCAGCTAACAATTTTGAGCTGAAGCAAGGGTTGCTCCAAACTCTTCAAAACAATTTTGTCTTCAGAGAAAAGATGAACGAAGATCCAAACAATCATCTGATGGACTTCAAAGAGATTATGAACACTTTTCAATACAATGGTATGTCACAAGATGAAATTTACTTAAGGTCATTCCCCTTCACTCTGAAAGATCATGCAAAGCATTAACTTCGAAGCTTGCCTAATGGATCGATTAGAATATGGGATGGGATGACCAGAAAATTATTTGACAAATATTTCTCATCAGCTAAGATAGGAAAGTTTAGAAGAGAAATCCATAACTTCTGCTGGAACGAGACTGAAACTGTGTTTGAAGCATGGGAGAGGTTTAAGGAGATAGTGAGAAAGTGTCAACATAGAAAGATTAAACTCTGGATGCAACTCCAAGATTTTTGGCATGGATTGACACCAGCCTTAGGCAGAACATTGAGCAATGTAGCTGGAGGCCCGTTGATGTAATAGACTCTAGAGGAGATAGTCACAATTTTAAATGAGTTATCTGAAGATGCAAATCAGTGGCCCTATGAAATTACTGAAAGAAGAAGATCAATTGGTGTTCACCAGGTTGATGATAACACATCTATGCAGGTACAGCTTGATGCCATGGCGAAAGCGATAAGGAAGCTGGACTTAGATTCAATACAGAGTGAGAATCACGCAGCTTGTGATATATGTGGAAGAGGACACCCTACTCATGAGTGGCAAGCCTCAACTGAGGAAATAAATGCTGTGAGAAATTATAACTTCAATGCAATGGGTCAGAAGCAGCCCAATATTTCATGGAGTTCGCCTGGGGGTACTGCAAATACATGGCAACAAAACAATCCTAGATTTCTAGGACAAGGAGCTCCTGGTTTTGTGAATCAGCTGAGGTCACAGTTCCAGCCTCAACAATCCACTCAGCCTGGGCTAGAAGATCTAATGAAGTCCTTCATTATCAAGATAAATGATAGATTAGATGCTCATGGTTCATCTATCAAAGAACTTGGCACTGGTTTGCGAAACTTGGAGAAGAAAGTGGGACAAATTATAGCTGTATTGTCTAAGAGAATCCCAGGTACTCTACCGGCTGACATCGACATAAATCCCAAAGAAACGGTGCATGTTGTGACCTTGAGAAGCAGGCAAGTGTTGAAAGATCCTGCCCCTGTCCAACATGAGAGTGTACCTGAAAAATAAAGTTGATAAGAAGTAGAAAGGCAAGAAAGTAGCTGAGAAAAAGAAGAAGGAGGAAACCTCAAGAAGGGAGGAATCTAATGAGAGCGAGCATATGCCTGCTCTACCCTTTCCCCATATGTTATATAGAGAAATGATAGACAAGCAGTTTGAGAAATTCTTAGGGATGCTGAGGCAGGTTAATGTAAACTTCCCATTCACAGAAGTGCTCTCACAAATGCCAGCTTATACCAAATTCTTAAAGGAGATCCTTACAAAGAAGAGGAAGATAGAATAGACCTCAGTGATCAAGCTCACAGAGCATTGCGGCGTAATCTTGCAAAACAAACTCCCACAAAAGTTTGGAGATCCAGGGAGTTTTACTATACCTTCCTCGTTAGGCACTCTTAATATAGATAAATATTTATGTGATTCTGGTGCTTCAATTAGTTTAATGCCTTTGTCTATTTACATAAAATTGGAGAATGAGCTTGGAGAGATAAGGTCTGCGCCAACATCTTTACAGCTAGCAGACCAAACAACTATAATACCTAAGGGGATAGTGGAAGCTATCTTAGTTCGGGTAGATAAGTTTGTATTTCATGTAGATTTCATAGTAGTGAATATGGAGGAGAATAAAGAGGTCCCTATTATCTTAGGAAGACCATACTTAGCGTTGGGCAGAGCAATATTAGACATACATGATAGAAAGCTCATGCTTAGAGTAGGTGATGAGATAGTAACTTTCGAGATGAATGTGGCGATGGGGGTGAGAAAGGAGAAGCCTAATTAAAAGATCAAGGATTAATTTTTGATCATTTTTGGGATCAACGGACGATCATGCACTAGACGAAAGAAATGAAGAATCGAGCAGGATGCCACCCAGGTGCGCGAGCGTGCACTGGTCGCACATGTAAGCAGAATACCTTCCAAAGTGCGGGGACATATACGCGAGCACACTCCAAGGTGCGCGGCCGCACACGTCCTATTCCTGATAGAGTCCTATTTCGCGTAGGAAAAGGTGTATTCGATTGTGCCCGACCCTACTTGGTATATTTACATGAAGGTCTTCACCACTACGACTTCGGAACTCTTGATCAAACAACTCATCAACATTGTCGCTGGCCGGAGCCACGAGTGGTTCAAGGGGTTTTTCATCTGAAGTCACTATTGTTGGAGTTTATTCTTGTTCATAAACAAGGTGAAATAGAATAGTCTCTGAAGGTAAAGCTTGAGGATTATTCTGATAATCCTCCAAAATAAAATTTCCTCCTAGTTCGAGGCATCTTCACAAGAGAACCTTCATTCTCCTCTTCTACCTCCTCATCAAAGCCGGGAATATCTTTGTTTTTCCTCTTCAAAGAGGACAAAGGCAAGATACGCTCCTGATGTGTATCGACATCAGACTAACAAAGGAGAAGAAGAGGGACGAACACCACGAATCCCAAATCCTACATCCAAAAGAAGGGAATAAAAAATTATGAAGAAAGTGTTGAAAAGCAAAAGGGGCAAAAACTAAACCTGGCAAGTAACATAGGAACACTACTACCCTCAAAACTATTGGGCTTATTATTCCAAGTCACACATTAAAGTACCGACATAATTCAACGATTATCGGGTCTATAACTAGCTCGAATCCAAGAGTAAAGGAGTAGGCATAAACAACAGAATAACCATTATGATGCATGGTTATCCAATCGTTTACACTATGAGCAACAATGGGAAAATTAGACCTCCATTGAAATTCTCTGTGAACAAGAGGAAGGTGGCCATGAGTAATAAGAGGCGGATAAAGATCAACATGTTTGTTACTGTTCCCTCTTATTTAGGTCATCAATAAAGGAAAACTCTCTAGGTAGAATCGCAGAGACAAGAGGGTCCGCCAAAGGTTCATTGGAGTCTATGGATTTAATTTTAGAAGAATATGTAGAAGTAGCAGACACTTTAGCTTTTAAGGAAGAGGCTGATTTTGAAGAACTTCCTTTAGAGGAGGGAGTATTTATAGTCTCGATAGAACTAGACTACGGAGCCTTCCACCTCTTCTTCTACTATAAACCGGAGCTATTGTAGAAGGAAGGACATCAACTATGATGGTACGACGAGGTAGAGTAGTAGATGCAGAAGGGTTGAAGATTTGGAGGCCACTGTTAATAAGAAAGAAAGAAGCTAACGCAGGAAAAGAGGATTTCTATTAAGGGTTGAAGAAGGATGCAAAGATAAAAGAAAGTTAAAGAAAATTTTAAAGGGCTAATGGTATCATATTTATAAGGAAAAAACATCATCATGAATCGTCATCATGGAACAGTCACATCAAGCTGACAAAGCCATCTATGCCTAGAAAATCGCTACAAACCACATAGCCAATTACAGTAAGACACGTGTCTCGAGCCTTAAATGTAAGAGATACATGTCTCTTCATTTCTGTAGTGCATCATAATGATCTCGGTAAGAGGCGCAAAAATATTCCCATCATATATAAACTCTCCACTTCCAAAATATTCATTTTAGAATATTCCAAAAGTAGGGGAGACTATCTATATTGGTGGAAAATAGACACGCCGCACGGATTAATACAACGATGACATGTGTCATGGGAGTTGAAATGCCAAAGAAGAATGACGTGCACAGTAGATATGAGAAATACTCACTGGATCGCTTGTAAAGATGCCATACCTATTAGTTTCGAGGTTGAACAGAAGATAGGATGTAGGAGGTTGATAATTAAGATCATTGAAAACCATGGATGTGGAAAAGTCATTAGTAGTTGCGAATATGGAAAGGAAGTGTAACAACCCGACCAGTCGTTTTGAGCTTTAGCATTCCGTTCGGTGGTTTGAGAGTTTTAGTAGCTTCATAGGATGTATTATGACTTGCGTGTATGGTCATTTTTGGTTTCCGAGTGGTTTGGGGTTGATTGGAAGAATGATACTCGATTTGGAAGCTTTAAGTTGGAAGAGTTGACCATGGTTTGACTTCTAGGTAAACATACTTAGAATAGGATTTTGATTATTTTGATAGGTCATGATTATTTTGGACTCGTACGTATGTTCGAATTTGGATTTTGAGGTTCCTAGAAGAATTTCACACTTTTTGTCAGCAATTGGAAATTTGAAGAACTTAGGAGTTCATAAATTTGACCAAAATTTCACTTTGATGTTATTGGACTCCAATTGGTCTTCCGAAACTTTGGATAGGTCTGTATAGTTGACTTGAACTTGTTTGCAAAGTTTGGAAATAATCGAAGTGTCTAAGCGTGATTCGGATACTCTTTTGACAGAATGAATATTTAACAACTTAAGAGAAATTCTATTCGTTTTGAGCCTCAAATCTTTGTTGTGATGTTCCCATGGGTATTTTGAGGCTGTGGATATGTTTGGATAATGTATTTGTACTTTTTGGTATGATTGTATGGGGTCCCGAGGGGCTCGGGTGTGTTTTGGATTATTGGTTGAGAAACTAGTTAAGAGTTTGGAGTGTGGGGCTCTTTTTGGTGTTTTGAGTGTGCGAGCAGGTTCATAGCATGTTGTATGATAGAAATGAATATATGGTTGTATTCGGGAGGCTCCGAATGAGTTTTGGGTGCTAAAACAAAGCTTTTGCAATTGCTAATTTTTTGGTGCAACAATTCCGAAAATACCAGTTATGTCCTTGAGTTCGCCCATAAATTTTAGACTTCCTTTAAAACTTCAAAATATCATATCTCCCTCCTTTTAAGGCCAAAATTGGGTTATTCAAAAGGCTATTTTGGGTGTAATCTCACAAGCATTATGTTAGGCATGTCAAAAGTGAGTTTCGGTGTCATCTAGCATTTGATTTGGGCTAGGACAACTGCTGCATTTTATTTACTTATTTTGGGATTTAGTCACTTCTTTTATAAAGTTTTGGAGCTCGATGGTAAGCAATTTCTACTTGTATTTAATTATACATGTTGATTTCTAATGGATTTCTACATTTAAAATATAGATTTTTAAAGTAAAATTTGGGGGTTTTGTCTACCTGATAAAAAGGTGTATTTTGGGGTTTTGAACACTGATTTGAATTCAGATTTGAACTAATCACATATCTGAAATAGCCAGGTTATGGCTCACCGAATTTTTATATTGGTTCCATAATTCAGGCACGCGGGGTTGGGTTTACTTTTGTTGATATTTTGGGAATTCTTTAGAGATTGAAGCTTTATGACTTTCTTGGTTGATTTTCTATGGTATTGATTGACTTTCTTGGTTGATGTTTGGCTAGAGTTTATCCGGTTAGAGGTGAAAATACAATTTTGAAGCTTTGAACTAGTCCGGGTGAGGTAAGTATCTTGTCTAATCTTGTTGAGGGAATAACCCTTGGGATATGACTATAGTTTCTAATTGAAATGTATCAGATGCAAAGTATATACGAAGTGACGAGCATATATACAGATGCTATGTATGATTCGTGACCAGAGTAGTCTTTAGGCTGTACTATGCCTTGATTTGGATACTGTGCTTACTATCAAGCTTTATATGTTTGTTTGACTACGTGAACTTCGTGAAACATGCTAGAGATCATATATATATGTATTGATTTCCTATTTGAGCATGATATTTGCTATTGTATGGATATCCTCCTGGTCTGGGTTGGGTTGTAGTTGTATAGTTCGCATATGCATATACCTTGGCGTGCTATTTATCAGTCCATGAGTATGTGATTTGATATCCATTATTTGTATGCATCTTTTATTGTATATGTTTTACGTGTAATGGATTGGATTAGTAGCGTGTGAGTGGTCCATGCAGGTTGAGTTATTATGGCACGCGAGTAATCCATGCGGTTGTAATGATCTATGGCACATGAGTCCGTGTAGGTATGGCACATGAGCTGTCCGAACAACATTTGGATAAGGAGCCATTCCTCTAGGGTCACCCTCTCATGTTTCTCTATTGATGGTGTTTACACAGGTTGAGAGAAACCAATGTCTTTGTAGTTGATATGGATCTTAGTAAAATTGATCATTGGTTAGACTTTGCATCTCTTCTCTATTAGCAAATGCCTTGGATGCATACATATTTTTCATTGTATATCATCTCGATATGCTAGCTCCGGGATGTATACATTGCTTTTTGATATCTTCTGTATATGATGCTTTACTCGATGAGATGAATCCTTGTCGCGCCCCGTTTTCTCGCGAAAGCGGGCTTAGATATTGACAACTCTTTTAAGGAGGTGTTAAAAGAGAAGAGTCATCACTTAACGATTATTAAGGAGTTTTAGGGAACCTATTTGCAAATGACTCTGATTTGACTACTCACCATCATCAAAGATCGGGTAAGGGCTCAAATTACCTCAAAGAGAAGGTGTTAGGCACTTTTCGAGGTCCACAACTGTGGGTCCTGGAAGAACTTAGAATTATGCGGATTATGTAATAAGACTAGGTGATCAAATAAATAGAGGTCGAAAAAGTTCATTATAACACAATTGGTACAAATCTTTAAGGACTACAAGATATGAATACAATGTTTGAATAACTAAATGTAAACATAAATAAAGGGAGGGGGTCCTAAGTTTTTTAGCCTAAAGGATCATCTCAAGAAGCATAAATAATACTTTGCAACTCCCTTTAAATAGGAGTTGCTCATATTATTCAGCGGGCACAAACTATCATCTCCTGCTACCCAATTACTATGTTAAATTTGTTTACCTAGAAGAGCTCTAATTCAATTCTAAGTCGTACCATATGCGTGCACTACCCGTCCCATGCCTATGGTCCAGGAGGCATTGGACCTCTATTTGGGTGGTTTCTAGACTTACTTATGTTACTCAAAATGGTAAAAATATCCTATATTCAAAACATGTAGGACTTCATGCAAAGAAAAATAAAGGCTCATGTTTTCCCCTACACATAAATAACAAATGCACGCGGGGAATTTAGGAAGTGCATAGCTTCAGAATTAAGACTTAAAGTCCTATAGGCATGTTTTCTAGGTGATTATGAATTCTAGCATGGGATGTTATTGCTCTTAATGGCTTAGGGTAGGAGGCAGTAAACTATTTGTAAGCTTAGACTATTAGCGCTGATTTTACAGATATGCATCTTAGGAAGGTTACATTGTCCTAAAGGCATGATTTCTAATAGTGGCATAATTAAGAAATGAAACAGTGTTTGCGAGTCCAGCATTAACAACGTTGATCTCATAAACTATTTTAAGTGAGTGACAATACCCTATAGGCAAGATTTCTAACTATTGACAATTGAAACTGAGTTTTTATAATACTTAGCCCATATATGCATGTTTTCTAGGTGAGCAATATGATAACAATAACAATAGCAAATTAGTCAATTAAAGTCCTATAAGCATGATTTCTATATGGGCATTAGTGATCCTACATGCATGCTGTCTAGTAACACACATCAATAGAGGGAACAAATAAAGTACTTAAGCTCATGTTTTGATAGTAATCAGGTTGAGTGAGTGTGTGATTACTATAGGCATGATCTATACTAGTGTACAACACATAAGAGTCAAAATAAGAAATAGAGCATATAAGTCCCATAGGCATGCTTTCTACCCATTGGGCGAGAATTAAAGTACCTTGCCCTTTTTATTAATCACCCCGTCTATTCAATTACAAGATTATTCTAGACCCCGAATTAAATCTGAATAATTACATAAGAAGACCATTATAGGCCCAATGACAGGCCCAGTATAGATAATCCAGTATTTTCCACGCCTTTGATAGCTCCAATAGCCTCAAATTCCCACTCATAAGATCAGTCTAGTAAGTCTGGGTCCAACAGCCAAGCCCACCATCACATAGAACCAAATACCAGGCCCAAATGTAGGACATGGCCACACAAGCAATAGACTATGTGTTGAACAAATTGAACAGAGTAGAAAGTCCACATACTTATTTCCCAAGACTATAAACATAAGAAAATTCGTGTGGCATGTTGGCAGGACACGCATAAGCAAATTCATGTTTGCATTTTGGACATGATTAACCACAGACTATTACTAAAGAGGTTTTAACCACAGACGTGGTCAAAAGCAACTTAAGACAATTTCAAGCGTGGGATCTAATTATGAAAAGTTAAAGGATCAACAGAGCACAGTCTTAATAGAGTAGTTTTAGCATAAAGAATGACAATATAAGTTCAAACAAGTGAAAGAGCAGTATGTGCAACATTAGTAGAATTGAGGAGGCATATCACTTAGATCAATATGGAACGCATACATGCTTAGTTTTTAGAACAAGAATTATAGCAAAGCACAAATAGGCCTAAAATAGACTAAAACTAGGAGATTAAGGCATGAAGGTCTAACAAAGTTATAGTCAGAGAATGGAAAGTAAACAAGCAAGTAGGCATGGTTTATAACAGTCGATAAAAATCTTAATCACAAAGGTTTCTAAGTCCAAGGATCATGGTAGGAAGATATGTTAATCTTAAAGTCATAGGATAGACAAACTTTAGAACTTAAGCCAGTCATAATGGTAAAACCAAGTGTATTGGGGTTTAACTAGAAACCTGGGAATACTGAAGAACGCAAGATTGACCAAATACCAAAGTAGCAATATACTAGGCTAAAACATTGAGACAATAGTGGACACATACGGTTTATGTAAGCAGAAGAGCAGTAGAACATGCATGAGGGATTCATTGGAAAGATATTCACTCAAACAAGTTCTAGGCAGGAGATAACATCCTTAAGAAATGCAGAAACCCAAAGCAAGGCATGAGGAAAGGCTTTTGAAAAGCAGCTAGTAATCAGAGTAGCATAAGAAGTTGAGAATAATCATAAACTATTCAATTACACACATATAATAGGCATGAAACCCATAATTCAAGTAGGTTCAAATGAACAGGGGTAAGGACAATGAAATCAAATACGAACATGAACATGAACATGAACAGAGGAAAACAATATCATATGGATTCACAAAAATCAGAATGTCATGAACATCAATAAAAGAGAATAAATTGCTAGAGTCTTATTACTCACCAATTTGCAGAATTAATGAGCTAATAAGTCAGAGATTAAGAACCAACAATTTGCCTATCAGTAACACTGAGAGATTAGAAAAACCCCTATATTTCTCAGTGCGTCAGAGTTCCCAAGGGCTTTAAATGAACCCAGGCCAGTGCTCACACTTAGAGAGGTGGAATAATAGAATTTCGGTGTCCTTGGCTTTCATCCGGCCAAAGTCTCATATTTTAGAGTAGTGGAATGAGTGGGAGTGAGAATAACAATGATTAAGAACCGTTTAAGGGGATTTAGGCGAGGGGTTTATATAGTAGTTAAATCAGACGAGTAAATATAGAAAGAAGTCAATCAAACATAAACAAGGAAAGGAAAAATATACATGCAACCAGTAAAGGAAAGAAATCGAAATTCAAACCCTAATTATGGTTCAATGTTTGAAACTCTGTCTATTGGTATGGAAAATCAGCTATTCTTCCGTGTATATGGACGAGTTATTGTCCAGATCTTAGCGATTAAAGTTGAACAGGCCCGAATCTGAGAGATCGTACTTGCCATGTTTAGGCAAGTACTAAGTAACACTATAGTCTTGCAAGTAACAACGAGGTAATGCATAAAAGGTAAATAAATCACAGAAGCAATCCATGATTTGCACGGATTTAGAGAAGATTGGGGAGGAAACTAGCGTTTTTGAAGGAGGGAGAAGGAGAGATGAGAGAATACAGAGGCGGCAGGGTGGGGGATTTATCTCTAGGGAATGGGGTTATGTGGATATAAGGGGAGGTCGGGATTTATTACGGGTCGTTGATCATTTGAGATCAACAGCCGAGATTGAATAGAAAACTGGGCGGGTCAGAAGGTAATGGGTCGTTTGGTTGGGCTGCTGAGGTTAAAACATGTGTGTGGGTGTAAAATAATAAATTAAGATGATTCAATTATTGAAATAATTTAAGGGAATAATTAGCAAATATTCATGTAATTTTAAAGCAAGAAAAAGCTCTGACAATTCTGGAAAATTATGGAAAATGCTTGTATAAATCTTGTAAATTAAGTAATGATGCAAAATGGCATTTTGAAAAGATATATATACTACTTAGAACAATGTGAGGGCAATATTGGGTATCAACAGCTGCCCCTCTTTACACGGGAATGATGAAAGAGTTATCGGGTAAAGAAAATGATGACCAATTTTGGCCGAATTGAATGGGGAATGATGTGATTTAAAAGAACATGGGGCCAAAACCTGGTTCTTGAGTTTCCTATATATCCCTGGTGTTACGGGAATCAGGCCTTCTATAGTTCTGGATCCAACGACGAGCGAAACTAATGTAGTCGTTATGAAAACGGTTGTATGTTTCGAAACGGTTCTTTGGGTAGGACAGTATCGTGAGCGGAATCTTGTATATGAAATGAACGTTGTGGGCATATCATGAGGTAGATGTCTGAACGGTGATAGAGCGAGAGGTAGGCATTGTCGGTTATGTTTGAAATAGTCAGGGGATGTGAACGTTGAAAACGGAAACCGGAGCAAAGATTGCTCCTGTTTGTAGAACAGTTACTCCCGAGTTACCTGCAAAAACTTAAAACACGGTGCATGTGAATATATATGGGTTATTGCAAAAATTTAAACATGATGCAAATTCCCTTTGGATCATTAAGATTGTCTTTGGGCAAGGAGGATAATGTCCTTAGACCATGACGTCCAAGGCCATGAAGCGTATGACAAGGGATTCGTAGGCCATGAAATGGTGTCCTCGGTCCATGAGGATGGTGCCTCTGGACTATGACGCCTTTGAATAATGATGTGCAATCTTAAGAGATCCTCAGGCCATGGAATGGTTTCTACCGGCTATGAGGATGATGCCTTCGAACTATGACGCCTTTGGACAAATTGGCGATAGTTCAGCCTATGAAATGCAAAGATAGGATGCTTAGTCATGTGCGAGGATGAGACAAGACAAGACTTAGTCTTGTGTGAGACGAGGGAAGTGTCTAGCCCTAGATGAATAAAGGGGGTAGTACTTGGTCTTAGGTAGTGTAGTGGAGATAGTATTTTAGTCTTATGTAAAGAAAACGCAGTGCTTAGCCTTATGCAATTGAGGAGGCAATGCTTGGCCTCATGCGAAGAAAGGAAATGCTCAACCTTATACAAGAAAATGAGACAATGCTTAGTCTCATGCAAGGAAAGGAAGTGCTCGGCCTTATGCAATTAGGGAGGCAATGCTTATCCTCATGCAAGAAGAGGAGACAATGCTTAGTCTCATGCAAGGAAAGGAAGTGCTCGGCCTTATGCAATTAGGGAGGCAATGCTTATCCTCATGCAAGAAGAGGAGACAATGCTTAGTCTCATGCAAGGAAAGGAAGTGCTCGGCCTTATGCAATTAGGGAGGCAATGCTTATCCTCATGCAAGAAGAGGAGACAATGCTTAGTCTCATGCAAGGAAAGGAAGTGCTCGGCCTTATGCAATTAGGGAGGCAATGCTTATCCTCATGCAAGAAGAGGAGACAATGCTTAGTCTCATGCAGGGAAACGCAGGGCTTAGCCTTATGCAAGAAGGGAGGTAATGCTTAGCCTCATGTAAGAAGAGGAGACAATGCTTAGTATTATGCAATTAGGGAGGCAATGATTAGCCTCATGCAATAAGAGGAGACAACGCTTAGTCTCATGCAGGGAAAGGCGGGGCTTAGCCTTATGCAAGAAGGGAGGCAATGCTTAGCCTCATGCAAGAAGAGAATACAATGCTTAGTCTTATGTGGGGAAAGGCAGTGCTTAGCCTCATGCAAGAAGAGAATACAATGCTTAGTCTTATGTGGGGAAAGGCAGTGCTTAGCCTCATGCAAGAAGGGAGACAATTCTTAGTCTCACGCAAGAAAAGGCAATGCTCAGCCTTATGCAATTACGAAGGCAATGCTTAGCCTTATTCAAGAAATAGAGATAGTGCTTAGTCTCATGCAAGGGAAGGCAATACTTAGCCTTATGCAAGAAGGGATACAATGCTTAGTCTCATGCAAGGAAAGGCAATGCTCAGCCTTATGCAATTACAGAGGCAATGCTTAGACTCATGCAGGAAATGGAGATAGTGCTTAGTCACATGCAAGGGAAGGCAATGCTTACCCTTACGCAAGAAAAGTGATGAGCAACAATGCGAGAGTGAAGTATTTCTTAGCTGGATGTGTTTGGTAACTTGTCGTCACGCAAGTGGTGATATTGATGTGCATATGTACTTGTGAGTACTGCTGTTTTTGTGCTTGCATTCAAAGAAATATCATTAGTTTTCAGGGGGAAAGGTCGGTTCATGCTCTTGACCGCTTTCTTTGTCTTCACTCTTGTCTTGAAGTCTTTTTTGAGTTGCCCTGGGTGACATCTGACTGTCATAGAAATAATGTTTTTTTTTTGAAAATATGTGTGCATTTGACAAATTATTTGCAAAAATATAGTTTTTTTAAATGTATTGTGGTATGTGAAATCAAATAATTTTGATGAACCGGTAACTGTGATACATTTAGGGACATTGCAACCTCTTTGCCTTAGAATTTTGAGGGCCCTCCTCAAAATTCTACCCCAGTTTAAATTTATACTCTTGATAATATGTTTTGGTTGTTCCATACATGACGATGTTGACTGAATTTGCGATCTTGCCCCAGTTTCTGATAATGGGAAAATGAAGACTTTATTTTGATGTGACCGAACCCACATGGCAACCTACGTATTCTCTCTTAAATGGGAATCAGGTCAAGCATAGTTCAGTTACATCTAGTAAAGAAATGCGAACAATCCTAAACATAGTATCTCTTTGACTGCATCTGAGTTAATAGGTTTCGGCCAAATCTCTCCGTCCATTTCTGTAAGTATAAGTGATCCTCCTATTAGTACCCGATGAACTATATAGGGACACTGCCAATTGGGTAAAAACTTCCCCTTGGCTTCATCTTGATGTGGAAAGATTCGTTTTGGCACCAATTGCCCCAGTGTAAATTGCCTCGGTCTGACCCTTTTGTTGAAGGCTCTTGCCATCCTGTTCTAATAGAGTTGATCATGACACACCGCATTCATTGATTTTCCATCAATGAGAGCTAGTTGTTCGTAGCGGCTCTGTACCCATTCTGCATCGCTGAGCTCAGCCTCTTGTATAATTCTTAAAGAAGGGATTTCTACCTTGGTAGGAATAACTGCTCCAGTACCGTAAACCAATAGGTAGGGAGTTGCCCCAGTTGATGTGCGAACCATGGTACGATACCCGATCAGAGAAAATGGTAGCTTCTTGTGCCATTGTTTGTAATTATCTACCATTTTCCTTAGTATCTTCTTGATGTTTTTGTTGGCGGCTTCTACAACTCCGTTCATTTGCGGCATGTATGCCATGGAATTATTATGATTGATCTTGAAATTTTCACACATGGCCTTCATTAGATCACTATTGAGATTGGCGGCATTGTCGGTGATGATTGCATCTGGCACTCCGAACCGACAAATAATGCGATCCCGAAAAAACTCTGCAACTACCTTCTTGGTTACACCTTTGTAAGATCAAGCTTCAACCCATTTTGTGAAGTGGTCTATGGCCACTAGAATGAATCTATGCCTATTTAAAGCGGCGGGCTAGATCGGGCCTATGACATCCATACCCAAAGCTGAGAAAGGCCAGGGTGCACTTGTTGCATTGAGTTCATTGGGTGGCACTCGTATCATATTGGCATGTATCTGGCATTGTTGACATTTTTGAACATACTTGATGCAGTCAGTTTCCATAGTCATCCAGAAATACCCATATTTTAGTATTTTCTTGGCTAAGATGAAGCCATTCATGTGCGGTCCGTAAGTTCCGGCATGTAATTCCTCGAGCAATCTGGATGTTTCCTTGGCATCGACGCATAGTAGTAACCCCAAGTCGGGAGTTTTTCTATACATAATTCCTCCGCTTTGAAAGAAATGGTTGGCTAAACTTCGATGCATGTGCTTTTGAGTATGGGTAGAGTGCAATGAATATTCTCCTTTCGCCAAATATTCCTTGATATCGTGGAACCACGGATTTCTCGCTCTCTTATTCAACATGAGCACAATAAGTTGGCAGTTTATGAATTCCTATTGGGACAGGATTGATGAAGTTCTTGTCAGGGTGTTGTATCATGGAAGATAGAGTGGCCAATGCATCTGTGAACTCATTTTGAATTCTCTGAATATGTTTGAATTCTATCTTTGTGAACCTTTTGATCAGCTCTTGTACAGAGAGCAAATATGGCAATATTTTGGTTTTCTTTATAGCCCATTCTCCTAAAACCTGATGCACCAACAGATCAGAATCTCCAATTACCAACAGCTCCTGAACATTCATGTCAATGGACAACCTGAGTCCCAAGATGCAAGCCTCATATTCTGCCATATTGTTGGTGCACGGAAATCTGAGTTTTGCAGTTATCGGATAGTGTTGGATGGTTTCTTATACCAAAACAGCTCGGATACCTACTCCTTTGAAGTTTGTTGCTCTGTCGAAGAACATTCTCCAACCATCATATGCTTCAGTGATATCTTCTCCCACGAACGACACCTCCTCGTCGAGAAAATATGTTTTAAATGGTTCGTATTCTCCGTCTATGGGATTTTCTTCCAGATGAGCTGCCAATGCTTGTCATTTGACTGCCTTCTAAGTTACATAGACGATGTCAAAATCGCTCAGCAATATTTTCCACTTTGCTAACTTACCAGTAGGCATGGGCTTCTGAAAGATATATTTCAGTGGATCCATCCTCGATATGAGATATGTAGTGTATGCACAGAAATAATGCCTCAACGTCTGAGCTATCCATGTCAAAGCACAGCAGGTGCATTCCAGCAAAGAGTACCGGGATGCGTAGGGTGTGAATTTCTTGCTCAGATAGTATATTACCTGCTCCTTTCTTCCACTTTCATCATGTTGTCCCAAAACGCAACCGAAAGCTCCATCCAGTACAGAAAAATAAGTAGCAGTGGTCTTCCTAGCTCTGGTGGGACCAGAACGGTCGGTTTGGATAAATACTCCTTGATTTTGTCAAAGACTTTCTGGCATTCTTCAGTCCAACTCGTTGCAACATCCTTCCTCAGCATTTTGAAGATCGGCTCACATATCACTGTTGATTGTGCTATGAAGAGACTGATATAATTAAGACGTCCTAAAAAGCTCATCACATCTTTCTTATTCTTTGGAAGTGGCAAGTCTTGGATTGCTTTGAATTTTGATGGGTCTAACTCAATTCCTCTGCGACTGACGATGAAGCCTAATAATTTTCTTGCAGGGACTCCGAAAGCACACTTTGCAGGATTCAGTTTCAAATTATACCTTCGAAGAATTTCCTCAGATCCGCTATGTGATCCGTACTCCTTTTGGATTTGACGATAACGTCATCCACGTACACTTCTATCTCTGTTGTATCATGTTGTGGAAAATAGTTGTTATGGCTCTCATGTAGGTGGCTTCGGCGTTCTTCAGACCAAATGGCATCATTTTATAACAATATATTCCCCATGGAATGATGAAGGCTATCTTTTCAGCATCCTCCTCATCCATCCAGATCTGATGGTACCCCGCGAAGCAACCACAAAGGATTGGAGTTCATGTTTGGCACAATTGTCGATCAATATGTGTATATTAGGCATCGGGAAATCATATTTAGGACTTGCTCTGTTTAGATCTCAGTAGTCAACACATACTATGACTTTCCAATCTTTCTTCGAAACTAGCACAACGTTGGCCAACCAAGTCGGGTACTCGACCACTCTAAGAACCTTGGCTTTGATCTGCTTGGTAATCTCCTCTTTTATCTTCAAACTCATAACTGGCTTGAATTTTTCGAGCTTCTGCTTTATCGGTGGACATGTAGGATTAGTGGGTAACTTGTGAGCTACTATGGATGTGCTCAAACCCGTCATATCATTGTACGACCATGCAAAGATATATTCATATTCTTTTAGGAATCTGATATACTTTTTTTTCTCTGATGGTGACAGATGAATGCTTATGCATGTTTCCTTGACCAGTTCGGAATCCCCTAAGTTAACTGCTTCAGTTTCGTCTAAATTGAACTTTGGGTTGTTTTCAAAATTGTCCAGTTCTCTACCGATTTCCTTGGGTATTGTATCATCTTCCAGGTCTTCTGAATCACTATCCTTATGTTGTGTTGTCTCATTACATGTCACATTCACAGGTTCATCGGGATAGGTAATAATAATGCTGTAAAAAGAGAAACTATAGAGAATAATAGTAAATACAAAAAGTAGCAATGCATTAAATGAAATCTTTAAAACCGTTAACAAATACGGCTAGATGACTCGAGCAATTATTTCAAAGCAAAATACTGAAAATGTCTCAAATGCTTAAAATTAATTGATGTTAATCTACCAAGCTACCTAGGAACTCGACTGGCCCGGGATGGTGCAACAGTCCCGTTTTTGGGAACAACTCCTTTCCCCATGGTCAGAATGGTAAGGTCTTCCTCCTCCTCCTCAACTTTCATACTGCAATCCATATCTTCTTCATCCAGAAACAGTTTCCTTATGCCAGCTAAGACCTCATCTTCCTCAGATCCCCACATTATGTCAGCTTGACAAAATGTATAGTGCAGAGGTGGTACTGGTTGTTCCAGTGGATAATAAGGACCACGCCATGGTGGCGACCAATCCTGGTATTCTTGCCAAGTATATTCATATCAGAGCCCAAAAGTTGTGCCATGGTGCTACGGTTGTACGCGTTTGGTGATCCCTTAGAGGTTTTTGCCGAGACCTTTGCCAGGTTCATATCCTATCCATATTAATATGCTTTCTATCTTGTTACTCCACCGTCGCTCCTTTTCAATTGCGTTGACTCGCTCAATGCGATGGTACGTTTCTCCACCAGCTTTTTCCTATTTTCGATGACTGGAACAGTCCGATTGGTCTAGAAATGGTTTCTTCCATCCCCATGGATAATCACTTCTTGATGATTCCATTCAAACTTCACAGCCTGATGCAAAGTAAAATCCACTGCCCCAGTGGCGTGTATCCAGGGTCGTCCCAATAATAGATTTTAGGTAGCAGATATATCCAGCACTTGGAACTCAACATCAAACTAGGTCGGGCCCATTTGTAGGTTGACGTTAATTTCTCTGATTGTGTCTCTTTAGGATCCATCAAATGCCTTTACATTCATACTTCCCATCCGCATCTCGTGCATGCCTTTACCAACCTCTTTAGAGTAGTCAGTGGGCATATATTGAGACTTGAACCCCCATCTATCAGGACCCTGGCTATGAACTTATCCTCAAATTGCACTATGATGTGTAGTGCCCTATTATGACTTAGTCCTTCTGGTGGTAATTCATCCTCGTGAAAGGTGATTGTGTGAATTTCTAGTACCTGCCCGACCATATTGGCCATCTCCCCACTAGTGATGTTTGTGGGTACATAAGCTTCACTCCGCACTTTCATCAAGGCATTCATGTGTGTCTCAGAGTTTTACAGCAGTGACAAGATGAATATCTGAGCGAGAGTTTTGTTCAGATGATTGACAACAGAGTATTCCCTTATTTGTACCTTTCTCTAAAGGTCATCAGGGCCAGTCTCAACAACAGGCGGCTTAGATGCAGCTTCTTTTCTTGTTCCTCCTAGGTGCTCAGGTATATAAACTCTGCCAGTTCTAGTCATGCCTTGCGCTGCACCTGTTTCCTCCATTTTTGCTTTTCATTTTCTCCTTGCTTCTGCAACATAATCCTATGGAATAGCATCAGACTTGTAAGATGGCATGGGGGATACCATCAAAGTGAAAGGTGTAGTTACCTCGACTTCAAACGGTGCTTGGGTTTGTACCACAACGGGTGTGAGGGTGATCGAAGACGTTTTAAGATCATCCCCCTCTAGAATGAGTCCGATTGACACCCCCCCTCCCTCCCGAATCCCATTCCTCATCGGTCTCTATCACATTCACTCCCTCACATATGTGATCCGGGAGAGGATTGTTAAGAACATTTTGGTGCAACATTCTTTGCTTGTATGACCTTGTTGTCGATGAGTGTCTGAATCTTATCTTTCAGTGTACGACACTCATCAATTATATAACCCTTCAAGCATGAATGATAGGCACATATCTTGTTCGGGTTAACCCAATGAGAGGAATTCTCCATAGCAACGACAGGGATTGGAGTGACATAACCGGTAGCCTTCAATCTCTCATATAATTGGTCTATGGGCTCAGCAATTGGGGTGTATTGTCTAGGTGGTCTGCGGTCGATGTTTGGTCATGGTTTTTAGTAGTTTTAGCCGGTGAGTGGTGGTGAGTGGTAATATGCGGGTTGAGTGATATAGGTGTGGTAGGTGGTAGTAGGTTGTAGGTATATGGGGGGTGAAGGCTGGTGTGTGGGTGGAGGCATTTTGTATGTAGGTAGAAGTATTTGGTATGTGACAGGAGACTTAGGACCGTGGGCCATCATTACGGCTCCCACTTCTTTCTTCTTCGAAATACCTCTCGATTGCAATGCTTTATTCATGGCCTACAGTGCCTCAAAATTTGTCACTATCCCACTCTTAATCCCTTATTCTATTCTTTCTCCCAGCTTGATGATGTCGGAGAATTTGTGATTTTCAATAACCATAAGCCTTTCATAGTATTGCGGGTCTTAAGCTCTGACGAAGAACTTATTCATTTGTTCTTCTTCAAGTGCTGGTTTTACTTTTGTGGCTTAAGATTTCCACCAAGTAGCATATTCACGAAAGGTTTCTGTTGGTTTATTCTTGAGGTATTGAATGTAGAAAACGTCTGGTGCATTTTTTGTGTTGAACCTAAATTTGTCCATGAAATCTGATGTCATGCTTACCCAATTTACCCACTTCTTTGGGTTTTGACTGATATACCAAGACAACGCATCTCCGGTGAGGCTTCGCATGAATAGTTTCATACAGATTCATTCATTTATGCCCACTCCTACAAGTTTGTCACAATACGTCCTCGAATGTACTTTTGGATCACCGGTTCCATCAAACATTTCACACTTGGGAGGTTTGTAACCTTCCGGTAGTTCCATATCTTGCTGAATGCACAAGTCCTCATAGCTTAAACGTTAAATTCCTTTACCACCTTCGACATTCTAAACTCTGTCAATGAGCTTCTTGAGTTCTTCCTCCATGTTCTTAATGAGCGGGTCTTTCTCGGTTGATTCAGGTATGTATAGGGTTTGTTGCTGGGTATGGGGTAAGGTATCAACATATATCGGGTTGCTTTGGTGGACTCCGGGGAGCTGGGCATAAGGGTGATCATTGGTTGAGTTTTGGAGGTTAGGAGTGGGTTGTGGTATATTTCGGGGACTATGATAAGTGGTAGTCTGCGGGTATTGGATTGGGTGGTGATGATGTTGTTGCGGAGTTGGCATTGGAGGAGGATTAGGGTTTTGGGGAGGTGTAGGGTATTGTTGTGGTGTAGGGGTGTTTGGTAGCGGGTTTTGGTTCTGTGGGTTTTGTGGTGCTTGGTTCTGGGTATTTGGAGTTTGTTGGTCAATATCAGGGACATTTAGAGTGAGAGAGAGGTTTGCCAAGTTTCGGACCTGCTCAAGTTCTCCTTGTAGCTCCAAAATCTTTTGTTCCAAACGTAAGATCAGTTCATTCTGTGCCGGGGTGCTCCGACCATCTGAAGTTTTGACGTTTTCAGCTATAGTAGCGTTGTCCTTCCAGATTCCACTCAAATCGTCCATATTTCCTTTCCCTTTGCTTTTTACTTTAGGATAACTTGGTAGAGGACCTCTGAATCTAGTGTGATATGCTGACGATTCCAGTATGCACGAACCAACCTTGGGAGTGGGAATACTCAAAAAGAAAGAAAACGCAAAAGGTATCCAAGTTAGTAAGGGGTATTCAAAGAATGCTTGCAATATTAAACATGTTTTGCAAAATCATGTAATAATTCGCGTCCTAATTTGGGGACCTCGTTGAGCCTGAGGTAAGCCTAAGCGACACACAGACTTGAAGAAATTTGATGCCAATAATTGCGTCATTGTATTAATGTGAAAATGAGCCATACCTTCACTAAATCGACAATAATAATAAAGCTACTAATGGCATTTAGTCTTATTACAATTTAAATCTAAAACTAAGCTATAAAACGATCAAGGGCATTATTTGCTAATCTACTTGGTCCCTGAAGGACCTTATTCGTGCTTGGCTCTTTTGACTCCATCAATCAAGTTCCCGAAGTCGCGCATATCCAATAACAAATAAGCCTTCGTTATATGCCCTCCTACACTGCCATCCATGTTTTGACAATCCGCAAGCCTCTTTCTCATCTTTCCCTCAAGCTCCATCAATACTTATTCTAGATATTCCAATCTCTCGGTGGACTTAGTGGAAATTTCCGTCCATTCATTGATTGCCTCCATGTCCACTTTATGTTGTTCCAAATGTCTAGCTTCAGACACAAAAAAACCCTTTTGCAAAGCCTTATATATTTGACATGTGCCTCAGCATCATCATCAATGATCCTATTTTCCAAATTGACCCCTGGCTTGACGTCTCCCGCTATATCATCTACCAACCGTGATGGACAAAAATACACATGACCGGCATGGTACCTGTCTGGCTCGATAGTCTCTCTTTCCACAATGATCTTCTGGTTCCACATATGTTGCACCTCGAACTTGAAAGGAATGATGTCCCCTTTGAAATCGGCCTTGTACTGGACCTTGTTGGAAACCCGAGGTATGACCTGTTTTCTTCCTGCTTGTCTCATTACCCTTATAAGAGCATAAGGATAAATGCCTCGCAACCCAATAAATACCAGATGAGTAGTATCCCTTGACCTGATGATGAACTCACTGCTAGGAAACCACTCAAACATCCAATGTACCTTCTCGTTTGTCAGATTGCTGAAGAAGCGTACCCAACTTACACCGTCCGGGTTGTGCAAATCTATCTGCGATGGATGCTATTTTCTTTAGATGGTGATAAGCTATGTAGTCATTCAGTGGCCGTCGCAGAAGCTCTTGGCGATATTTTCCCCTCTGAAAGTGCTCCAATAGCCATACTTGCAGTAATAGATTACAACCTTCAAAATGTCCGAACCCCTGCTTGCACCGGTCTAGAGCGCGGTACAATTTAGCTAGGATCATAGGGATGATGGTGTAGGTTTGCCCCTCGATGCCTTCCATTAACGTTCTTGCAACCATAGCTAAACGATTGTGAATCCTTCCCCCTTTCATTGGAAATATCAACAATCCAAAGAAGCAGATGATGAACACATTAAACCGACGATGCGTCCAACCTAATGAAGTAATGGTGAGTTCATCATGATGAAGGCAATATGACTTACTGTTCCCATAATTCTCATAAAAGAATTCAAATGGGATGTATGATTTCTTCAAAAAAAGAAACTCATCATTTTTCTTGTAATTTAACTTGTTTAAACCTGCATATCTTATCTATATGCAATTGTTGATATATTACCTGATATTCCATGCATATCATCTCTATATGAGACTGCTGACAAACAATTTAATATTTTATGCATATCTTCTTTATATGCAAGCTTTGATGATTTAATTATGTTAGACGTATATCTTCTATATGCTGAGTTATTAAACGGGTACAGTACTTGTGTATATCTTCTCTATATGTAGTTGTAAATGTTTTATTTAATAGAAAATACATATCTTCCCTATATGTTTAACTATTATAAGACTTAGACATCTTCTCTATATGCCTTGATCTGTTGTACCCGAATTTTATGCTTAGATTTTAATACAATTTATAGGAATATGTATATGTTATTGAGCTATACATGTTATGTATCGTGAGTATCCTTGACCCGAAATCTTGTCACTACATCACATAGGTTAGTCAGGATACGTACTGAGTGCACGGAGTCGATTTTAGTCATACTACACTTCTCTACTTTGTGTGTAGAGCTGGGAGCTTATCTGTTGTGGATGACGAAGGCTGTCTTTGAAGATGTACCTGTATTCCACATATAAGCTACCACTTGTTATTGGGTGTTTAGGATTTGTATTCTTGTTTATATATACTCAAATAAATGTTGTATTTATTCTTCGTACCAACTTTGTTAATCGAAATCATAGTGGCTCATGACTTGTACCACCAATTCTTGGGATATTGTATGGAATTCAGCATTTATTGTTCCTTGTTACTAATGATCTTTTATTTGCGTTATATTATTCTATGTTTGGCTCATCTAGCACATTGAGGCTGCGTGCCATCACGACTAGTGTATCTTGGATTGTGACAAGTTGTTATCAAAGTTCTAGGTTTATAGGTTCTATGAGTCATGGGAAAATGCCTAGTAGATTGTTATGAATCGGTATGATGGCATCCATACTTATCTTCGAGAGGCTACAGAGAATCTATGAAACTTCCCTTCTTTCTTTCTTTATCGTGTGATTTTGTTTCAGCTTGAAGCCTAAATCTCCAATTTCTTTCTCTTCTTTTCATGTGCGATGTTGAGTACTCAGACTCAGATATGCACCAATGGTTTGTGATGTTGCATATGGGATGCGAGGGGCTATAGATGCTTGATCATCATCTCGATGTGTTGTACAGATTTGGGAAGTAGGTGTTTCGGTAGATCTTTCAGTTGTTCATTTGAGAAAGTAAGTTGATTCTTATATATTCTTGATGAGTGTAGATGCGAGAGGATTAATTGGTTTCCTAGGTGTTGTGAACATTGTAGGGTCGTGGGAAGATCTCGACTTGACGCTATCAAATGGGTTATATCATACGAAAAGATTTGAGTTGTGTGATGTAATAACCTGATCGTTCGTTTTGTGTATTTGTGCCCCGTTTCTCCATTTGATGCTTCACACATGTTTGCTTATCATTTTATGACTTACGGGATTGATTGGTTTCATTCCAGGAGGATTTCGTGTTGATTTGGACCTTTAAATTCTTGACTTAGAAGCCTAAGTTTCTTTATATTGGCCAATGTTTTACTTTTGTGTAAACGATCGTTATATTGGACTTGGTCATATGGCCGGAATCAAATTCGCAGGTCCGTAAGTTGATTTGTGTTGTTTCGCTAAAAATGGCAATTTGAACTTTACAAGTTTGACTGTAGATTGACTTTTGGCTATCGGGTTCGGAACTTGATGTTGGGATTTTGAATAGGTCTGTTATGATGTTTAGACCTTGTCTGCAAAATTTGGTATCATTTGGAGTTGAATTGATAGGATTCGGAGGCTTTGTTGCAATTCTAGTAGTTCTTGAACCTTACTTTGAAACTCATGCGTTTCAGTATTTGGTTTGTAGTTCTAGATGTTATTTTTGTGTTTTGATCATGCGAGCAAGTTTGTATGATGCTTTTAGACTTGTGTGGATATTTGGTTTGAAGCCTCGATGGCTCATATGCGTTTCGGACTTGCTTCGGAATGGTTTGAACTAAAAATGAAATTGTTGGTGTGCTGATACTCTATTATCGCAATTGTGAGCACCAACCTCAAAATTGCAAAGGTGATAGGGGGTGGTCTGATGTCGTAGTTGGGACTTACCCCATCGCAATTGCGAAGTCAGCAGGCCTGGGGCTTGGGTCGCATTTGCAACCACATGGTCACTTTTGCGAAGTTGTCCAGCATTGCAATTGTGAAGCCTTTGTCGCAATTGCGACGTTTGTTGAGGCTGTCAGGGTTCGCAAATGCGAAATCAGCAGCTGGACATAAGGGCTGGAAAATCAGTATTTAGACTCATTTCTAACATTTTAGAACCCTATACTTGTTAGAAGGCGATTTGGAGAGGGAATTTTAATCTACAAACATTGGGTAAGTGATTCGAATCAATTTCCAACTATATCCCATGAATAATCCTTAGATTTAGCATCACATTTGTCTGAATCAAAGAGGAAAAATTGGGATATTTTGTCAAGTGTTTGAAAAATAAGAAATTGAGTATAAAGAGTTTTTTTGGACTCATATTTTGACACTAATCATATATATGGACTCGTGGGGGTATGGATAGTCAGAATCTACCCTTGGACCCGGGTTTTGATCGGGCGGACCTGTGGTTGACTTTTTAGAAAAAGTGTAAAGATCATAACTTTGTCTATCGTAATTTGTTTTTCCTTGTATTATTTGATGATATTAAGTTAATTTTGGTTAAATTGAGGTGTGTGGAAACAAATTTTAGAGGAAAAGCTATTTTCGAGGGTTGAGCTGGCCTAGTTGAGGTAAGTATCTTGCCTAACTTTGTGTGGGAGAACTACCCATTAGTATTTGGGATTGATTGTGTTATTTGTGTTATGTGAAATCCATGTACGCAAGGTGGCAGGTGGTTACACGGGTTATAAGTGGTAATTGACCGGTTTAGGTTATTTAGACTCTTTTTATGCCTTTAATTGAATTGCCTTAACATGTTTTAGTTCTCATTGTTAATCTACTCTTACATGCATTTATCATCCCTTACATTATTTAATTATCATTGTTAACACTTGTGCTATCTCCTACTTGTTATTTTGACCTTATATGATTTAGTTGACGTTATTACCTTCCTTATTGTTTTGTTACATCCTTAATTGTTGGATTACTTTTACTTGAAGTTGTTATTTCGTGAAACAACTTCTTGTTGCATTATTGGTGTTGAAGTTGTGAAAGCCGTTATCACATTGAGGAGAAGTTGTTAATTTTTTAGATATCTTCCTTGTTGAGGAATTCACATTCATTGTTATTGTTGATATTCTCGTATACATTATGGTTGAGCCATGGGCTATTATTGTGAAAATATTAATATTGTTGACTTTTGGCAAGTTGTGAGATATGGGCATTGTGGTGCGAGTTGTTATTGTATTGTGGTATTGATGCACATGCGACAATATAAGCATAGGGGTTAATGTGCATGCGATGGTATAATGTGGGATTTATGTGTGTGTTGCTTGTAAGGAAATTACTTGAAGCCATACGATGTCATAAAGTTGGCTAAAGTACATGTAGCTATTTCGGGAAAAATATTTTCAAATCTATCTAAATGTAAGCCTCAGGCAGCGGTATAAGGAAAGATTGTGATTGAAATTGAGAAATGTGAATACGTGGCGGTACCTCGATTGGATTCTTGTTGTATACGAGGCAATACCTCGGTTGTGATTCTTATTGTGCATCTTATGTTGAAAAGAGTTATAGGTTGAACAGTTCTAGTTGCTTTTATTCTTCCTTGTCTTACCAGTTTTGTCTGTATTTGACTATTTTGGTTCTCATTATTTTTTTTCTTCTTGTTATCTTATTCTTACAATTTTGTCATGAGTTTACGTTATTAAATATCTTCGTTATCAATCATTTCTCTGTTTCCATTACTTCTCGTTATTATATATTATTTTGTTCTGTTTACCATGTCCTAGTAGGTGTCTTGACCTGGCCTCGTCACTACTCTACCAAGGTTAGGCTTGATACTTACTAGGTATCATTGTGGTGTATTCATACTACGCGTTTGGACATTATGTTTTTGTAGACCCAGGTACGTCTGCCCGTGCTAGACTTTAGAGATTGATTGACTTGTTAGTTGCCTTCCGGAGACTTCAAGGTATACTTGCTTGGCGTCCGCAGGCCTCGGAGTCACCTTCCATAATATTTCATTCTTTTGTTTTCTTATTCAGATAGTGTTGTAGTAGACATTCTAGATTATTTTATAGAGCTTATGACTCAGTTTCACTAGTTTTGGGAAAAGTGTTGTTGAGATCCTATATTCGAAGTTTATTTGAGTTTATCAGTCTTGATTTAATATTTGTGTTGGTTATTGTTGGTCGGTTATTATTAAATGTTACGCTTACCTAGTCTTAGAGGCTAGGTGCCATCACGACATCCTATGGTCGAAAATTGGGGTCGTGACAAGTTGGTATCGGAGCTCTAGGTTCATAGGTGTTACGAGTCATAAGCAGGTTTAGTAGAGTCTTGAGGATCGGTACAGAGATGTATGTACTTATCTTTAAGAGGCTACGGAAATGTTAGGAAACTTCCACTTTTTTGATTCCTTATCATGTGAATTGGTTTACGTCGAAATCTAAATCTTTGACTTTCTATTCTCTCACATATGGTGAGGAAATGTACTGCTGGATCCGATGATCAGACACCCTCATCCCTTTTTAGAGTCGCGAGAGGTTGGGGCCGGGGCAGAGACCGAGGAAGGGCACGTGGTGCAGCTAGAGCACCTGCCCGTGCTGCAAGTGAGGAGCCACCAGTAGCTCCGGTTAGGGGATAGGCACCTGAGGTGCCTGTTGCCACCCCTGCACTTCAGGAGACCCTAGCACAGTTCTTGAGCATGTTCGGTAATCTAGCTAAGGCGGGGTTGATTCCACTTGCACCAGCCACATCTCAGGCTGGGGGAGGATCTCAGACTCCCACGACCCGTACTCTATAGCAGCGGGTCCATGTTAATCATGTCCTAGAGGTTATGCCAGCGCAACCTGTTATTCCGGTTCAGCCTGAGGTTAGGCAGCGACATCTGAGGAGGAGCAACTTAGACCTGAGAGGTTCATAAAGTATCATCCTCCTACTTACAGTGGCTTAGCTACAAAAGATGCATTGGGATTTCTAGAGAAGTGCCATCGGATTCTCCACACCATGGGTATTGTGGAGATGAACGGGGTTACTTTAAATACATTCCAGCTACCAGGAGTAGCGTATCAGTGGTGGCGGGCTTACGAGAAGGGTAGCCCAGCCGATGCAGCTTCACTTACATGGACTCAGTTTTCAAAGATGTTCTTGAGAGAGTTTGTTCCCCAGACCCTTCGGGATGCATGACAGTATTAGAGTATTCCATCAGATTCAGTGAGTTGTCCAGACATACACCTACCTTGATTTCTACAGTCAGGGACCGAGTCCGCCAATTCATCAATGGGCTCAACTATCGTAGTAGATTCATCATGGATCGAGAGTTGGAGACAGATAACCCATATCAGCAGGTCGTAGAGATCGCATAAAGGTTGGAGGGTATGCGGGGATGCGAGAGAGAAAGGGGGCTATTTGAGCCATTCAATGCATTAAACACTTCCAACTTATAGTAGTGCTACACATATTCTGAGGTCTCAAGTTTCATACTTTGCTCAGTCACTTTCTAGTGTACCTCCTGCACGGGGTTCCTTCAACGGTCAGTCTACCTAAC
The DNA here is from genome assembly GCA_000715115.1 of Nicotiana otophora. Taxonomy (NCBI): domain Eukaryota; kingdom Viridiplantae; phylum Streptophyta; class Magnoliopsida; order Solanales; family Solanaceae; genus Nicotiana; species Nicotiana otophora. Next base: position 69,941 of record AWOL01S0009672.1, on the reverse strand, counting down.
TAGGCTAGGGCTAGTTCCACCAGCCACACCCAATGAGAGCTTGATTTGAGTGTGGTGATACCCGTCATTTGGTGAGGAACATCCCTTGACTCAGGAGTGGTGCACCTCAACAGACTATTCAGACTCCATGGATTCCGCCAGGTCCATAGACTTAACAGGCTATGGCTGCCACTCCAGTTGATGCTCCACCTGCAAAGCCAGCCAGGTGTGGGGGTTGGGCGAGTAGAGGTCACCCTAGAGAGAGAGGACATGCTAGATTGTACGCTTTTTCGGGCAAGACGGAAATAGTTATATCTGACGTAGTCATTACAGGTATTGATCTAGTTTATCATAAAGATGCATCATCCTTATTTGATCTGGGATCCACTTATTCATATGTGTCCTCATGCTTTGCTCCGTATTTGGATATATCTCATGATTCTTTGAGTTCTTATCTTTATGTGTCCATGCCTGGAGGAGATTCTATTATTGTGGACCGTGTGTATCGGTCGTGTTTAGTTGTTATTGGTAGTTTTGAGACAAGAGTCATTCTATTTTTGCTAAGTATAGTAGATGTTGATGTTATCTTTGCCCTATCATGTTATTCTAGATTGTCCCTCTAAGACTGTGACACTGGCTATGCCGGATTTACCACGGTTAGAGTGGAGGGGTATATTGGACTATGTTCTTGGTAAGGTTGTGTCCCTTCAAAAGGCTCAGCGGATGGTTAAGAATGGTTTTGATATGCTTATCTAGCCTTCGTGATAGATGTCTGTGCTGATACTCCTACCATTGAGTTAGTTCTGATAGTGAGACACTTCCTAGATATATTTCCAGAAGATGTTCTGAGCATGCCGCCCGATAGAGATATCAAATTTGGTATTGACTTATTGTCAGGCACTCATCCCATTTCTATTCCACCATATCGTATGGCACCAGTAGAGTTTAAGGAGTTGAAAAAGAAGTTTCAAGAGTTGCTTGATTAGGGTTTCATTCGGCCTAGTGTGTCGCCTTGGGGTGGTCTGGTTTTGTTTGTGAAGAGGAAGGATGGTTATATGCGCATGTGTATTGATTATCGGTAGTTGAATAAGGTTATAATGAATAACAAGTACCCATTTCCACACATTGATGACTTAGTTGACCATCTTCAGAGTGGTAGAGTGTTCTCAAAGATTGATTTGAGGTCAGGGTATCATCAGTTAAAGATTCGGGATCCGAATATTCCAAAGACTACTTTTAGGACTCGGTACGGTCACTATGAGTTCATTGTGATGTCATTTGGGTTGACCAACGCCCCAGAAAAATTTATTCACTTGATGAACGATGTATTCCAGCCATATCTTAATTCATTCATCATTGTGTTTACTGACGACATCTTGGTGTACTCCTGCAGTGGAGAGCATTATGAGCAGCATGTGAGGACCATAGTCTAGACCTTGAAAGAGAAGAGGTTGTATGCAAAATTCTGTGAATTCTGGCTTGATTCAGTGGCATTTTTTGGTCATGTGGTTCCATGTGGTGTCAAGTGAGAGGATCAATGTAGATCCGAAGAAGATTGAAGTCATTCAGAGTTGGCCCATACTGTCTTCGTCAACTAAGATTTAGCGTTTCCTTGGTTTGGCCTGGTATTATCGTGTTTCGTAGAGGGTTTCTCATTCATTACTACACCTATGACCAAAATGACCCGAAACGGTACTCCTTTCAGATGATCCAAGGAGTGTGAGGCGTACTTTCAGATGCTTATGACTACGTTGACTACAGCCTCAGTGTTGGTGTTGTAGACGGGTGTGGGATCTTACACTGTGTATTATGATGCGTCACCTGTTGGCTTGGCATGGTGTTGATGCAAGAGGGTAGGGTGATTGCCTACGCGTCTTGGCAGTTGAAGGTCAATGAGAAGAATTATCTGGTCTATGACTTTGAATTGGCAGCTATTGTTAATGCACTGAATATTTGGGGGCATTGTCTGTAGATGTCCTATGTGAGGTCTATACCGACCACCAGATTCTCCATCATCTGTGCAAATAGAATGATCTTAATTTGCGGTAGATGAGATGGTTAGAGTTTCTTAAATACTATGATATCACTATTTTATATCATCCCACGAAGGACAATGTTGTGATCGATGCATTGAGTCGATGGGCGGAGAGTTTGGGCAGTTTGCCATATCTACAGTCACCAAAGAGCTCGCTAGCCCTGGATGTTCAGGCCTTGGCTAGTCAGTTTGTTAGATTGGATGTTTCGGAGCCCAGTCGGGTTTTTGCTTGTGTGGTTTCTCGGTCTTTTTTATTTGATCGCATTTGAGAACGTCAGTGTGACAACCCCAATTTGTGTGTCCTTAATGACATGGTACAGCGCGGCGATGCCGAAGAGGTTTCTATTGGAGATGACGGTGAGTTGTGGATATATAGCCGGTTATGTATGCCCAATATAGATGGGTTACATGAGTTGATCCTTGAGGAGGCCCACAGTTTGCGGTACTTCATTCATCCGTGTACCGCTAAGATGTACCAGGATATGAGGCAACACTATTAGTGGAGGAGAATGAAGAATGATATAGTTGAGTATGTGGCTCGGTGCCTAATATGTCAATAGGTGAAGTATGAGAATTAGAGGCCGGGCGGTTTGCTTCGAAGACTTGAGATTACCGAGTAGAAGTGGGAGTGTGTCACCATGGACTCCATTGTTGGGCTCCCATGGACTCGGAAGAAATTTAACGCAGTATGGGTAATTGTAGGCAGGTTAACCAAGTTGCTCATTTCATTCTGGTGGAGACTACCTATTCTTCAGAGTAGCTAGCTCGGATCTATACACGCGAGATTGTTCGACTTCATGGCGTGCTGGTATCCATTATCTCTTATCAGGGCACGTAGTTTACATCTCATTTATGGAGAGCTGTGCAACATGAGTTAGGCACACGGGCTGAGTTCAGTACATCATTTCACCCCAGACGGACGGGTAGTCCGAGCGCATCATTCAGATATTGGGGGATATGCTTCGTTCTTATGTTATGGATTTCGGGGAATTTTGAGATGAGTTCCTGTCGCTTGCAGAGTTTGCCTACGACAACGACTACCAATCAAATATTTAGAAGGCTTCTTATGAGGCCCTATATGGGAGACGGTGTCGTTCTCCAGTTTGTTAGTTTGATCCGAGAGAGGCTAGTTTGTAGGGCACTGATTATGTTCGAGATGCCTTTGAGAAAGTCAAGTTGATTCAGGATCTGCTTTGTACAGCCCAATCTAGACAGAAGAGATATGCTAATCGGAAGGTTTGTGATGTAGCATTTATGGTTAGAGAGCGGGTCTTGCTCCACATTTCACCCATGAAGGGTGTGATGAGGTTCGGGAAGAAGGGCAAGTTGAGCCCATGGTATATCGGGGCTTTTAAGATCCTTGAGAGAGTTGGTGAGGTGGCCTACAAGCTTGCATTGCCACCTAGCTTATTTGCAGTTCATCTGGTGTTCTATGTTTCTATGCTTAGGATGTATTATGGTGATCCGTCTCATGTTTTAACTTCAACTCAAACCAATTGGACAATGGTTTGACTTATATTGAGGAGCCAAGGGCTATATTAGACAGATACGTCCAGAAATGGAGATAAAAAATCATTGCTTTAGTGAAGGTTCAACTGAGGGTCATCCTATCGAGGAGGCAACTTGGGAGACCGATAATGACATGCGGATTCATTACCCTCATCTATTCAACACTTCAGGTATGTCTTTATGCATGTTCGAGGACAAATATTTGTTTTAAGAAGGGGAGAATGTAACGACCCGACCAGTCATTTTATGTATTTGTGCACCGTTTTCCCTTTGGATGCTTCAACACATGTGTGATTATGATTTTATGACTTACGGGGCTGATTGTCTTCGTTCGGGGAACATTTCTTGTTGATTTGGACCATTTGATTCTTGACTTAGAAGCCTAAGTTGCTTATGTTGGCCAATAGTTGACGTTTGTGAAAACAACCCCGGAACGATTTTTTGATGATTCTGATAGCTTCGTATAGTAATTTTGGATTTGTGCATATACCCGGAATTGATTTCGGAAATTTGTAGGTTGATTTGTGTTGTTTTGCCAAAAATTAGCAATTTGAAGTTTAGAAGTTTGACCATAGGTTCACTTTTGGCTATCGGGTTCAGAACTTTATTTTGGGACTTGGAATAGGTCTGTTATGCTATTTAGAATTTGTCTGCAAAATTTGGTATCATTTGGAGTTGAATTGATAGGATTCGAACGCTTAGTTGAAATTCTAGTAGTTCTTGAACCTTACTTTGAAATTCATCTATTTTGTTGTTCGATTCGTAGTTCTAGATATTATTTTTGTTTTGATCACGCAAGCAAGTTTGTATGATATTTTTAGACTTGTGTGGATATTTAGTTAGGAGCCCCGATGGCTCGGATGAGTTTCGGACATGATTTGGAATGGTTTGAACTTAAAATGGAATTGCTCGTGTGTTGGTGCTCTGTTATCGCACTTTCTAGCACCAACCTCGCAATTGCGAAGGTCACAGAGGGTGTTCTGATATCGCAATTGCGAGTTACCCCTTCACAATTGCGAAGTCAGCAGACTTGGGGCTTGGGTAGCTTTTGCGAAGTTGTCCAACTTCACAATTGCGAAGCCTTTGTCGCAATTGCGGCGTATGTTGAGGCTATCAGGGTTCGCAAATGCGATCCCTTGTTCGGAAAGTCGGAATTTAGTTTCATTTCTCACATTTTAGAACCGTAGACTATGTATGAGACGATTTTGAGAGGGTATTTTCTTCTACAAACATTGGATAAGTGATTCTAACCAATTTCCACCTATAGTTCATGAATATATCTTAGATTTAACATCAAATTTGTGTGAATCAAAGAGTAAAACTTGGGAATCAAAGAGTAACATCAAGCTTTGTCTATTGTGATCGTTTTCACTTGCATCATTTGATGCTATTAAGCCAATTTTTGTTAGATTTGGCCGTGTGGAGGCGGAATGTTTGGGGAAAAGCTACTTCTGAGGGTTGGGTTGGCCTATTTGAGGTAAGTATCTTGCCTAACTTTGGGTGGGGGAACTTTCCGTTAGGATTTGGGATTGCTTGTGCTATTGGTATTTTGTGAAAGCCGTGTACGCAATGTGATGAGGGGGTACACGGGAGATATGTGGTATTTTACCGGTTTAGGCTATTTAGACTATTTCCATGCCTTTAATTGAATTGAATTAACATGTTTTAGTTCTTATTGTTAATCTACTCTTATATGCGTTAATCTTCCCTTACGTGCTTTAATTATCTTTGCTAACACTGGTATTTCTCCTACTTGTTATTTTGATCTTATATGCTTTAGTTGAAGTTATTGCCTTCCTTACTATTTTGTTACATCCTTAATTGTTGGATTGCTTTCACTTGAAGTTATTATTTTGTGAAATATCTTCTTGCTGAGTTATTGGTGTAGAAGTTGGGAAAGTCGTTATCACATTGAGGCGAAGTTGTTAATTGTTGAGATATCTTCCTTGTTGAGCAATTCACATTCATTCTTATTGTTGATTGTCACGACCCAAAAATCTACCTAGTCGTGATGGCACCTAACCTAACCTGTCATGTAAGCCAATTAACAACTATCCAATTCAATTAATATTTAACATCCAAATAGCCGTGATGGCACCTAACCTCACCTGCTAGGTAAGTCAATTAACAAAAATACGATTCAATTAATAATTAACTGATTCTAATACACCTCCTAAGGACTAGTAGTACAAATCATGAGCTTCTAAGATCAGAATTTACAAAGCTGGTATGAAATAAATACATCATTTGTTCGAAATTTACATAAACAGGTTTTTATAAATCTAAGGCTACCATGAACAAGAGGCAGCTACGACCGGAATACAGGTACGTCTTCAAATCCAGCTCATGTCGATCACCACAACATCAACATCCAATGTCTGCACGCAAGGTGCAGAAGTGTAGTATGAGTACAACGGACCACATGCACTTAGTGAGTGACAAACCTAACCTTAGGTTGAAAGTAGCGACGAGCTTGCACCAAGGTCAGAGTCCACTCCAATAACCAATAACATCTAACAACAATACAATTTAAAGCAACACAAGTAATAACTCAATTATAGAATGCTCAGCTCATATACAATTCTGTAAAATAAACATTTTCTTTTCAAGTATAACAGTAAAACTCAAATCCTTTGCCGAAAATCACAAAACATATCAGTAAGTCTTAAAACTGTGATTTTCCCCAAAAGCTTTCAATACGTAAATGTTTCATTTTAAATGGCATGAGGAAAAATACATCTCTATGCATGTATGTCAAGTGAGCATGTCAATGCGATGATCTTAGAGTATCAACTCTCTCAGTCCTCCCAGTCACTCGGTCCTCTCAGTCACTCAGTCATCATAGTCACTCAATCCTCACAGTCACTCAATCCTCCCAACCGCTCGGTACTCGGCACTCAAACTCAGTAGGTTCCTGCACTCACTGGGGGTGTACAAACTCCGGAGGGGCTCTTTCAGCCCAAGCGTTATAACAAGACAATCATGGCATAAACATCCTCACCATCAGGTCCTCGGCCTCGCTCAGACATCAATCTCTCCAGTCTCTCGGGCTCTCAGTATCATGGAAAGAACTAGCCCAAAAATAATGATGTGATGTATCAATAAACGGTAACAGAGACTCAGATATGATATGCACATGAATGCGTATGACTGAGTATGTAAATGCAATGCAAGCAGATAACTCAATAGCAGAAATGACCTCAGTGGGTCTCAACAGAATAAGCATGTAGCCTAGACATGGTTTATAACATGGAATGCAGCTCAATAGCTCTAGTACGTAGAAATTTCATGGTTACAGATAAGATCAGGTAATTACACAGTACCACAGAAGTAACAGAGTTACAATTCACACGGTGCATGCCCACACGCCCATCACCTAGCATGTACGTCACCTCAACACCAAACACATAACACGTATATTCAGGGTTCATGCCCTCAGCACCACATTTAGAAGTGTTACTTACCTCAAACAACACAAATCCAATACCGAGCAAGCTGTACAATACTCTAGAAATTCCATTCCGCGCGTATCAACCTACACACGCCTTCCTATCTCCTCAATTCAAGCCAAACAACTCGTATCTATTCAAACAACGTGCAAATTAATCATAATTTACTCTAATTCTTACAATTTAACAATTTACAAAAATTCCCAACTCCGCTCGAAAAATCGACTGTGGGCCCCACATCTCGGAATCTGAAGAAACTCACAAAATCCAATAACCCATTCAATTACAAATTCAACCATACTAATTTCACTCAAATCCGACTCCGGATCGATGTTCAAATCTTGAAAATCTATTTTATAAAATTATAGAACTGCCTCCGATTTCTCTTGAAAAATCAATACTCTAATGCCGAAAAAGAATATTAATTCATGGAATATAATCACAAGGGAGTCGAGAACACTTACCCCAAGTTGTGTGGAAAATTTCCTCTCCAAGATCACCCATACCGAGCTCCAAAATTGGAAAATGGCTAAAAATAGCGAAACCCCGAACTTAAAGCTTCTGCCCAGCGTCTTCGTCATTTGCGGTCTCCGCTTCTGCGGAAGTAGCTCGCATCTGCGAGTCAGCCTTGGCTAGCAGTGGTTGTTTCTGTGATGTGCAAGCCGCGTCTATGGTCACGCTTTTGTGCGAATTGGGCCGCTTCTGTGATGCCTCCCAGCCAGCCTTCCCCGAGTCGCTTCTGCGACCAGTTTTCACGCTTCTGCGAGCCGCACCTGTGGTCCCTCATGCGCAGGTGCGAAGACACCAGCAACAAAAAATTTTCAGCATTTCCTTAAGTCCGAATTTGATCCGTTAAACATCCCGACTCAACTAAATATATCAACAAGTCCTAAAACATCATACGAACATAGTCAAACCTCTAAATCACATCAAACAACGCTAAAACCATGAATCATACCCTAATTCAAGCTTAATAGAACTAAGAATTTTCAACTTCTACATTCGATGCTGAAACCTATTAAATCAAGTTTGATTGACCTCAAATTTTGTACACAAGTCATAAATGACATAACGAAGCTATTCTAATTTCCAGAATTGAATTTCGACCCCGATATCAAAAATCCTCATTCCAACTTCCAAACTTAAATTTCTATTTTAGCCAATTCAAGCCTAATTTAGTTACGGGCTTCCAAATAATTTTTCGGACACGCTCTTAAGTCCAAAATCACAATACGGAGCTATTGAAATCATCAAAACTCTATTCTGGAGTCATTTACACATAAGTCAATATTCGGTCAATGTTTTCAACTTAAGTTTGCATCTTGGAGACTAAATGTCTCAATTCATTTCAAAACCTCACCGGACCCGAACCAATTACCCTCGGCAAGTCATACAACAACGGCAAAGCATAAATTGAGCTGTAAATGGGGGAACGAGGTTGTAATACTCAAAACGACCGGCCTGGTCGTTACATTCTCCCCCACCTAAACATACGTTCGTCCTCGAACGTGCCAAGAGTTGTTCCTAATCCTTTAAATCACTGTTCCACCTTACTACGCACATACCCGGGGGTGATCCCATGTCACCCTATTCTATATAGGCCTGACAACATAACACAACTAAAAATCATTACTTTTACCTAGCCCAAAAAACTTTGAGTTCAATTCCCAACATTCTGAATTTCTTACAAGACCCGAATCTCATATATACACACTATATAAGTCTTAACAAGCTGCATCGAGCCATAACCAAAACCACATGTACAATCACATAATATACTACACAACTTGCATGCTCGTAGCACCATTCCTAATCATAATAACTACTCCAAAACAAACCTGGTACTGGCATTAAACACAATATCAAACAAAACCTCGTTCCAAAACCTTCGTACACTGTTGATAATGAAAGAATCACGCAGAAATCTCATGACCCTTTATCAGATCAACAAGTCATGGAGCTTTCTCCCCCCAACGAGAACCATAATCACTTTCTAAGCCGACTTTCAATATTATCCTCCCGAATATACCGTAATCAAACCTGATAGTACCCTTTCTAGGTCCAATGACCTTGTATTATTAAACACAACTATCCCACAGACACGCCACATCAACATAACTCAAGCCAAAACTGCACAATTCGTGATACCTAAATATGGAAAATGTCTCAAAGAAGAGAACCGTATTGCAAGTTCAACAAGCACCGCCACAACTGCATAGCTATAAGCTCATCATATATAGTAGAACTAAGACACACAAATCTAACAACGATAACCAGCTTTTCCAGAGCCCACATTAACATCATCCGTACGACATGGTCAAATGCCTCCAGTCCGAGCATATTATACAGGAGAAATTAAATAAGTACACATGTATATGATAATGAAATATGATTCTCATGCTCCTGGACTGGTATAAATAAAATACCATAGTATAGGCATGTGCAAAATCTGCTATCACAACTCAAATCGGCAAGTTAATTCAAAAATAGTAACCACCAAGTTTTTTTCAGGGAAGTAGCATCTTTATAACGTCGATTATAGCCCAGATATTTCTCCATAAAGATACGAATACGAGAAACGTTATAACTGTATGCTTAACAATCAACTCTAGGCATATCATAGCCTAAGCATTCTTCTGAGTATGAATACTTGCCCTGATGCCTGTACATGGGCTCAAACCTCACCTATATGCACACTCATAGCGCGTAGCACTCACAAATAATTAACGCAACTAGTGCCTCCACTGAGTTTAAATAAAACACTCACCTCAAACATGCCACAACCCCGAAACAGATGCTTCTGAGAACTCCCAATCTCCAAATTCATAGAACACATGAATCATCGTAACTCATCCCGACTACTGCACTCGAATGACTAACATATCTTTCATGTACGATCATCCCACGAGGAATACTTTCATAATTATTCTGTGCCACATAGCAATAATTTGAATATCAACAGTCTATCAACCAGGTGAGTACTACAATACCAATGAACATCCGTAAATCAAAACACAATGCATTTTTGGAAATGCGCACCCTTCTCAGAGATTACCGAGCAGTTATAACATTTATCTAAATATCTGAAATTGACCATTCTGTCCTAAATTAGTGATCCTCCTTCCAAGAACGAACTGCCACCTTGTACATGTAAATCTAAATTCCGCCCAACACATAACATCTATCATGCCATCTTGTGAAAAGCATAAGAATCTCATTATCAACTATGGGTCACCGGAAAATTACATATCCGGTTAACTAGAAATCTTTCTCTTGCTTCTTTCCCGGAGAAAATAACAATATAAAATACGTGCCCCGCACCAATAGAGAATATCCAGCTCAAACCTTGGTAGAAACCATCAAGAACACTTTGAAATCTATTTGCACATAACCAAGCTATCAGAACTAAATTCCTCTAACTCGACCAAGTCACGCAGGTCACCAAACCCAAGAATATTGCCACCAAAACATCTGTAGAGCCTTACCTCATAATAATCACCGAAAGCTCACTACAAGATATCATAACATAAAACGATACTGCCTAAAGGCCGATAAGTCACTGTACTCTTCTTAAGCACCCTCATAAGTACCAAAATCAAAACTCCCACTCTGCAAATTCCTTATGTGAATTTAAAATTGTTCTTTAGCCTTTCTTATACTGGGATGTAGAATCCATATTCATACAGAATTACAGCAAGCCCAGGCAGCATCACATGCAAATCTCATATTTTATCCATACACCCGTCCGGAGCAATTCTCAATTATTATACATAAATCTCAAACCCATTAGAACTTTCTCGAGAGTCACCCACTTTGTTCAAATCCAAATTGCACCGACCAAATGGGCCGAAATACACATGTCCCATTAGCACAACAACACTCAAATAAGTAACCCTGCTCTAACACCACCAATCGAATTCATACTACATGCGTACTACATCCTTCTCAAACATCAATTCACTCATCCCTATGATTTTTCATATACTCATAAAGTGCAATATAACCCGTATCCAGGGAATTTTCCTTACTCGGGTCAACCTCGATCACAACCTCTGCAAGTCATAACTAACCCACAAGTATGCTTCAAACCATACTTTGTTACCGCCATAATACTGCAGTCAGTTCAACGAAAATGCTTCTCAAGCTCATGCAACACCAATCTTAAAATACCTCAATCATCTGCTAAGTTCGCATTTATTCTCTTGACAATGAAGTCAACTTTCTCAACCAGGTTCAAATTCAAATCTCAACACATACACTCCGCTGGTAAAAAAAAACTCTCCACTCAACATTATAAGGAATACACTGTGCAAGAGATAACCCAAATGCTTAGCCTCAAATTGGCATCTTGTTATACCCTTTCGCATCCAGAATTCCTACGCAATCCCTTAATCTTTCTGAGTTTGAACTCATCAACACGACATGAAAATCTAATTCAGTCAACAACTAAACTATATGACAGATCCTTCAACACACTCACAACTCAGATCGTACCTCACATCACAACTAAAATCAAGAACCCAATAGCCCTCTTTACATTCCAAGGAAATACTTCTCATCACATTCAAACCATCTTAACACATCCCACAGTTACATCACACTTATCATACAACCATTCAACCGCTTGTCGAGCCACAAATTCCATTCATAGGGACACCACCGGACAGATAAGTCCAATTGTACAAGTTACAACTGAATCTACCGATCCTAAGCTACGGTCTAAACCTAGCCTCAAGTCCTCCACACTAGCCCACCACCAAAACAAAGTATACACATTTCAAACCTCGTTCATGGAATCACAAGTCGGCGATGCACAGCTGATACCGAGTGCTCACATGCGCACACGAATGCCTGGAAGGAATTCAAAGAGTTATGTTTCAAACTGAATCAATTTCGCACGATAAGGAAAGAAAGATGAGAAATTATCCTAAATGCCCTGTAGCCTCTCGAAGATAAGTATGGACATCATCATACCGATTTGCAAGACTCTACTAGATACTTGCTCATGACTTGTAGAACCTCTGAACCTAGAGTTATGATACCAACTTGTCATGATCCAAATATCCACCTAATCGTGATGGCACCTAACCCAACCCGTCAGGTAAGCCAATTAACAACTATCTAATTAATTAATAATTAACATCCAACTAGTCGTGATGGCACCTAACCACAGCCGCTAGGTGAGCCAAATAACAACAATACGATTCAATTAATAATTAACTGACTCTAATACACTCCCCAAGAACTAGTAGTACAAATCATGAGTTTCTAAGATTAGAATTTACAAAGCTAGTATGAAATAAATACATCATCTGTTCGAAATGTACATAAACAGATTTTTATAAATTTAAGGCTACAATGAACAAGAGACAGCTACGACCGGAACACATGTACGTCTTCAATCCAGCTCACGTCGATCACAACAGCATCAACATCCAATATATGCACGCAAGGTGCAGAAGTATAGTATGAGTACAACCGACCCCATGTACTCAGTAAGTAACAAACCTAACCTTAGGTTGAAAGTAGTGACGAGCTTGTACCAAGGTCAGAGTCCACTCCAATAACCAATAACATGTCACAACAATACAATTTTAAAGCATCACAAGTAGTAACTTAATAATAGAATGCTCCACTCGTATACAAATTTGGAAAATAAACATTTTCTTTTCTAGTATAACAGTAAAACTCAAATCCTTTGCCGAAAATCACCAAAAATATGAGTAAGTCTGAAAACTGTGATTTTTTCCAAAAACTTTCAACATGTAAATGTTTCATTTTTTAATGGCATGAGGAAACATACATCTCTATGCTTGTATGTCAAGTGTGCATGTCAATGCGATGCAACTCAGTGATAGAAACCATATGCATACTCTTAGAGTATCATTGCACCCAGTCCTCCCAGTCACTCAGTCCTCACAGTCACTCAATACTCCAAATCGCTCGACACTCAGGACTCGGCACTCACACTCAGTAGGTTCCTGTGCTCACTGGGGGTGTGTACAGATTCCGGAGGGGCTCCTTCAGCCCAGGTGCTATAACAAGCCAATCATGGAATAAATCAATAAAACATGCTACGGCGTGCAGCCCGATCCCATAAACATCCTCACCATCAGGCCCTCAGCCTCACTCAGTCATCAATCTCTCCAGTCTCTCGGGCTCTTAGTGTCATGAAAAGAATCAGCCCAAAAATAATGATGTGATGTATCAATAAATGGTAATAGTGACTGAGATATGACATGCATATGAATGCGTATGACTGAATATGTAAATTCAATGTAGCCTAGACATGGTTTATATCATGGACCGCAGCTCAATATCTCTAGTACGTAGAAATTTCATGGTTATATATAAGATCAGGTAGCTACACAGTACCGCAGAAGTAACAGAGTTACAATTCACATAGTGCACGCCCACACGCCCGTCACCTAGCATGTGCATCACCTCAACACCAAACACATAACACGCATATTCAGGTTCATACCCTCAGCACCAAGTTTAGAAGTGTTACTTACACCGAACAAGCCAAATCCAATACTGTTCAAGTTGTACAATACTCCAAATATTCCATTCCGCGCGTATCAACCTACATACGCCTTCCAATCTCCACAATTCAAGCCCAACGACACATATGTATTCAAACAACGTGCAAATTAATCACAATTTACTCTAATGCTTACAATTTAGCAATTTACAAAAATTCCCAACTCCGCTCGAAAAATCGGCAGTGGGACCCACATCTCGAAATCTGACAAAACTCACAAAAACCGACAACGCATTTAATTACGAGTTCAACCATACTAATTTCACTCAAATCTGACTCCGAATCAATGTTCAAATCTCGGAAATTCATTTTATGAAATTGTAGAAAATGCCTTCGATTTCTCTTGAAAAATCAATAATCTAACGCCGAAAACGAAGATTAATTCATGGAATATAACCACAAGGGAGTCGAGAATGCTTACCCTAAGTTGTGAGGAAAATTTCCTCTCCAAGATCGCCTAAACCGAGCTCAAAAATCTGAAAATGGCTAAAAATAGCGAAACCCCGAACTTAAAGCTTCTGCTCAGTGTATTCCGCATTTGCGGTCGCATAGTCGCATCTTCGGAAGAAGCTCGCATCTGCGAGTCGGCCTTGGCTAGCAGTGGTCGCTTATGTGACATCCAAGCCGCATCTGCGGCCGCGCTTCTACGCGAGTGGGGCCGCTTCTGCGATGCCTCCCAACCAGCCTTCCCCATATCGCTTCGGCAACCAGTTTTCAGGCTTCTGCAAGCCACACTTGCAGTCCCTCACACGTAGGTGCAAAGACACCAACGACAGAAAATTTCTAGCTTTTCCTTAAGTCCAAATTTGACAGTTAACCGTCCGAAACTCACCCGACGCCCCGGGGACCTCAACCAAATACACCAGCAAATTCTAAAATATCATATGAACATACTCGATCCTCTAAATCACATCAAACAACGCTAAAACCACGAATCATACTCTAATTCAAGCTTAATGAAACTAAGAATTTTCAACTTCTACATTCGATGCCGAAACCTATCAAATCAAGTCCGATTGACCTCAAATTTAGCACACAAGTCATAAATGGCACAACAAAGATATTCCAATTTCCAGAATCATATTTCGACCCCGATATCAAAAAGTTAACTCTCCAATCAAACTTTCAAACCTAAATTTCTATTTTAGCCAATTCAAGCCTAATTTAGTTACGGGCTTCCAAATAATTTTTCGGATATGATCCTAAGTCCAAAATTACCATACGGAGCTATTGGAATCATCAAAATTATATTACGGGTTTGTTTACAGATTAATCAATATCCGGTCAATCTTTTGAACTTAAGTTTTTATCTTAAAGAATAAGTGTCTCAATTCATTTCAAAACCTTACCAGACCCAAACCAATTAACCCTGCAAGTCATACAACAACTATAAAGCATATATTGAGCAGTAAATGGGGGAACAGGGTTGTAATACTCAAAATAACAGGTCAGGTCATTACATTAATATTCTTGTATACATTGTGGTTGAGCCATGGGCTATTGTTGTGGTAATATTAATATTGTTCACTTTTGGCAATTTGTGACATATGGGCACTTTTGGTGCGAGTTGTTATTATATTGTGATATTGATGCGCATACGGCACTATAAGCATATGGGTTAATGTGCATGCGATGGTATAAGGTGAGATTTATATGCATGTTGCTAGTAAGGGATTTACTTGAAGCCAGGCAGCGTCATAAGGTGCGCTAAAGTGTGTGTAGCTATTTCGGGAAAAATATTTTCAAAACTATCTAAATGTAAGGCTCACGCGACAGTTTAAGAAAATATTGTGATTGAAATTAAGAAATATGAATACTAGGCGGGAACTCGGTTGTGATTCTTATTGTATATAAGGCAGTACCTCGGTTATGATTCTTTTTGTGCATCTCATGTTGAAAAGAGTTATTGGTTGAACAGTTCTTGTTGCTTTTATTCTTCCTTGTCATACCCGTTTTATCTGTATTTGACTATTTGTGGTTCTCCTTATTTATTTTCTTCTTGTTATCTTATGTTTTCAATTTTGTCATTAGTTTACGTTATTAAATATCTTCGTTATCAATCATTTATCCATTTTCCATTACTTCCCGTTAGTATATATTATTTTGTTATGTTTATCATGTCTTAGTAAGTGTCTTGACCTGGCCTCATCATTACTCTACCGAGGTAAGGCTTGCTACTTACTAGGTACCATTGTGGCGTACTCATACTACGCTTTTAGACATCGTTTTGTGCGGATCCAAGTACGTTTGTCCGTGTTGGACGTTAGTGATTGATTTGTTAGCTGCCTTTCAGATAATTCAAGGTATACATGCTCGGCGTACGCAGGCCTTGGAGTCACCTTCCATAACATTTCATTTTGTTTCTTACTTATTCAGACAGTGTTGTAGTAGCCATTCTAGATTATTTTGTACAGCTTATGACTCCGTTCCACTGATTTCGGGAATAGTGTTGTTGAGATCCTATTTTGGAAGTTTATATGAGTTTATTAATCTTGATTTAGTATTTTTATTGATTATTGATGTTCGGTTATTATTAAATATTAAGCGTACCTAATCTTAGAGACGAGGTGCCATCACGATAACCTAAGGTGGGAAATTAGGGTCGTGACATGTGATTTGTATGAGGCTTCTATTGAGCGAAATACATTTACTACTATTTTGGAGGGCTTGAGGAAGTTGGCTCGACTATCACGAGGATATGTGTTCCTTTGGCAAATGATTAGAGAGGCCTGAAGACTAGTGTTGCACGGGCTTATAAGGAATCCAGATTAATAATAGTTCAAGGTCGGGGCAGTTATGAAGGAAGAGTAAGGTAGGTTAAAAGATGATGTGCTTTGTGGCTTCGAACCAAGAGGGGAAGTCTATTATCCATAATCGTATCGTATGGTCACGTGTTATATATGTTACTAGGCTGAGGGATGTTTGTGGATTAGTTATGGCTTGAAGAGGTTCACTTCGAGGATGTCTTGAGAAAGCAAATTGTTAAATGCATGATGTACTATACTATGGGCGTATGGAGATCGTTGTATGATTTAGGTTTGACATTCGTTGTGGATTGATGAGTGGTGATTTTAACACTTATTTAATCCGTTTTCTTTAGTTTTTGTATCATTTAATTAAAGATAAGGTAATTTATGTTGTGCATTGCTAGCATTTCAGGTACAATGAGTCTTGAAGAGCATTGAAATCAAATGAAGTGGAATTGATCAAAAAAAGAGTTGAAGAAATGTAAATACAATCAGTGATATTTCATCTGCAGATTTGTTTCTGCATATGTGTACTCGTAGACATGAGAATGAGTGTGCATCTGTTAAATAAGAGATATTACACTCGGACCGCATCTGCGAGCATTATGCCGCATCTGCGGGGGCGCTTCTGTGCATAATGTCTACACCTTCGTGAGCGCTTCTATGCTTCAAAGTTCACTTTTGCGGAAAAGTCAATTTCCTTTAAACGTCACATATGCGAGTGAGATTCCACATCTGCGGAGCAGTAGTTGTGATGATTCGTCCACATGTGCGTTCAACGGGGCAGACTTGGCCTTTTATATTTTGTTGGTTCCAAATCCATAAATATACAACCTAGCTCATTTGGAACACATCTTTGGCTATCCTTGGACAAAAATACGAGCTTGGAGCTAGGGCTCTTGCACACACATGTGGGATTTGAAGATTTTAAGATTTTGAATGAGAATTGCTTACCCATTTTTACTATTTTCTTCCTTTCCTTGATTTGTATTGAATATCTAAGTGTGTAATATTTATTCAAATACTTGAATATTGTTTATGGAAATATTTGTTGTGATATTATGGATTAAATCTCTTGTTATGCTTATTTATTGAATGATTTTTATTAATATTGAAGTGAGTTAATTGTTTCTTTAATAATTTTTGTTGTTTAATGTTTCCAAAGGGATTAGCAAACCCTAGAACTTGACCATTAACTTTGAATTAAACTTGGAAAGAGTAATTTGGGGTTGGGAAAGATTAATTAACAAGAACTTGAGGCGTTAACCCTTACTTTATAGATTCTACCTATGGATAGGATCGAACTACTTGTTGTCATATTTGGGTGCACTTAATCTCTTAATTGTTTTAGGGATAATTCAATTAAGAAGTCTTGTTAATCTTCGGAAGAAGCTAATATAAGATTATTATCTGAGGCTAATTAACATAAACTCGCTCATATTTATAAAATCGTGAAATACATTGGATCGTTACTTGTCCCTTTGCATTTAGACATAATATTTTCTCAAAACCCTTGTTAGTGTTTGGCTTAGCATAATAAATGACAATTCTCTCACTTGCCTAATTGCCTACATATTGTTCTCTATGGAATTTGACCCCGACTCATAGTTGGGTAAATTATATTGCATGCGACCATGTACGCTAACTCTTTGAGGGGTAGATTTGGACGACATCAAAATTGGTGCCATTGCCGGGAATAATTTTGTGCATTTAGGTTGATTGAGAAGTAAGCGTATTTGCTATGGTCCAAACTTGTGAATATTTGTGTAGTCATTTTATTTTCTTTTGTTTGTTTCTTGTTTATTTTCTTAGTTTTTAAAAATGGCATCATATAACAAAAATTGGTAGGATGGTAGTTGTTCATACTTTGATGAACCTTGTCCTTACTGTGAAGGACCACTTTGTAGCAAAATTGTTTGAATTCTTCCGGGGCTAGATTGTGCGCCCAATCTCAAACCTATGAGTGGAGTATATGTGATAGGTATGGTAGTCATAATGGCCATTTGCCCAATTGTGCTTGTTTATTCTTCCCTTCCCCAAACTCCCACTATGACGATTCTCCTTTTGGTTGTGATATTATAGAGCGTAGGAAGTGGAAGAAAATGAGCATGGACAAAACAGAGAGTTCAAACTCAGGATGAAGTGCTTACATAAAGAAGGAAACAAAGAATAAAATGTCTAGGAGGAGATTTTGGAAAATAATCTCAAAAATGGTTTGGAGATTGAATCAAAATTTGAACATCCGCCAACCGATTCCATACTTGTTAGTGATGCCGAAAAAAATTGGAACTAGAGTCAAGTGGAGTAATTAAAAATATTGTTGAAATTGACTCTAATTCAGGGTGAAAAGAGGATGTCATGATTCAGGCAAAACTGCAATTTGGAGGCTTGCTGTCACATTCTAAGCATTTCTCAACATTGGAGTTGTGTGGTTATATGAGAATTGAACTACATAAATCAATGAGGGATTGTGAAGAGGAGAGACAAGGGCCATACATTTTACAATTTGAAGGCACGAGAAGGGAAAATGACATTCCTTACATGAAAGCTAAGAAATACAAAATGAAGAAAATGGCATTCGGCCTTTTCATCTACGTACCACCCCCCCGTCGCTCGTAGTCACAAACTTGAGTCTAAGTTAGGTGCCCAATTCATATCCTCCAAGTGGAGAAAAAAGTGGTAAAGTTGATTTGCACCGTGCCACGATGTTAGATGTGGCACTTGGTGGGAGGAAAGCCATCATTTTTGAAATTTTAAGTCATTTTTAAAATTTTCTTTTTTTGAATAGTCTATTATATTATTTTTTACTAATCTGCAAAATTTCAAAACTTTTGGAGTTGATTTGAGCAGGTTGAGGTGTTGGAGGAATAACAAATCAGTTGCTTCCCAGTTTTCTATCTAATCTCTGTAGCAACATGTCATGACCCCAAATTTTCACCTTAGGATGTCGTGAGGGCACCTAGTCTCTAAGACTATGTAAGCCTAACATACAAGAAAATTTAACAGAAATAATGACTAAGCATATTAAATTAACCTATAAATCACATGATATCATTAATACTGAACAACATCACGAAATTCCCCAAAACCGGTGAAACTGAGTCATAAGCTCTAAGAATTATAGTAGAAGTCTCAAAATACAATATAATTTGATATGAAATAAAACAGTAGAAAAGTCAGTGGTAGAAGGTGACTCCAAGTCCTGCGGTCTTCAAGCAGGTATACCTTGAATTCTCTGGAATATCTAATCCAATCACTAGTGTCCGACAAGAGTTAAGGTACCTGGATCTGTATAAAAATGTGGAGAAGCATAGCATAAGTACACCACAACGGTACCCAGTAAGTTTCAAGTCTAATCTCGGTAGAGTAGTGACGAGGCCAGGTCAAGACACCTACTAGACAAAAGAAACCTGAACACAATATAATATAATCCAATAACGGAAAGCAAACAAAAATAAATAACAACAAAGAAGAACAATGATGTAAAGCTAACAATGAATATTAAAGCAATAAAGGACAACATGAATGAGCATATGATAAGAACAACAAGTAATCAAATACGGTCAAATACAAGTAAAACAAATGAAGGAATAACAATAATCGCTCAATCAACAAGCATTTTCAATAGAATGTACAACAAGAATCACAACTAAGGCACCACGTCTCATATCCACATTTCACAATTTACAATCAAAATCCTCCTTATACCGTCGCGATAGCTACAACCTCTTTAGACCCCTTATCTCACCGTGTGGCTTCAAGTAAGTCCCTTACTAGCAACACGCATATAAATCTTACCTTATCTCATCGCGCACATCAAACCTTATCCTTATACCGCCGCATGTGCATAAATATCACAACAAAATAATCAACTCGCACCACACGTGCCCATATTCCACAACATTATCAAAATTAACAATACCAATGTTACCACAACATATAGCCCACGGCTCAATCACAATGTGTACAAAAATCTCAATAACAACAAAATGAATGAGAAACAACTCAACGAGGGAAGATATCTCAATAATCAATAACTTTAACCTCAATGTATTAATAGCTTTCACAAATACAACTTCAATAACTCACAATAAAGACATTCCCATGGAATGGCAACTTCATAATGAAAGAGATATCATGAAATAGAAACTAAGTCTAAATGCATGAGAATAACTCAACAATGGAAAGAATGGCATGTAACAATAACTACTATGGAATGCATGTAAGAGCAACCTCGACAATGGAAACTAGAACATGTAATGACAACTTCAATTAATGTATGCAAGCATAAACTTTGACATGAAAGATAGAACTAATGATAACAATTTCATATAGATGCTTAAGATTAACCTATAAATCTAAACCGATCAATTTTTACATATAAGCTCGCGTACACACTCGTCGCCTCATGTACACGTCTTTCATATAGTTCAAATAGTACAATCAAACTCAATCCTAAGGGGTAATTCCCTTACACAAAGGTAGGTAAGATATTTACCGCAACTAGGCCAAATCAACACTCAAAAATAGTTTTTTCCTTAAATTTCTCCTTCATGCGACTCACATCTAACCAAAACTTACTTAATATCATCAAAACTTACAAGAGAAATAAATTACGATTAATAAAGACATGATCTTTATGCAATTCCCCAAAAGTCAACCCTGGGCCCGCCCGATCAAAATCCGAGTCCAAGGGTAGATCTTGACTATGCATAACCCCACGAGTCCATATATTTTTTTTGTTTTCAAATCCGAGTCCAATTCCACTCTCGAATTCCAATTTTTTATTTTTCACAACATAGACAAATTTCCCCAAATTTCTCTTTGTTTCTCCTAATTTTGACATTAAATCTCTCGTATAATCATTTAATATAGTTGTAAATTGATCAAAACCACTTACCCAACCCTTTTGTTCAGTTGTATATGTCACAATTGCGACACGTCTCGCAATTACGAAGAAAGACTCACAATTGCGGTGCCTAACAGCCTAAAGGGAAGTCTCAAACGTGACACTGGCTTCGCATTTGCGAAGCCTGCGCCCATCGCAAATGCAACAAAAGTTGTCTCAATTGCAAACCTATCCAGTCCAACCTATACTTTACAGATGTGATACATGAAGCCCCTCTACGAGGAACGCAATTGTGATGCTGGTGCTCACAATTGCGACACCTGAGACACTAGCACACTAGCAACATGGAATTGAGCCCAAACCATTTTGAAAAATGTTTGAAACCCACCTGAGCCCTCGAGGCTTTAAACCAAACATCCACACAAGTCTAAAAATATCATACGGACTTGCTTGCATGATCAAAGCACAAAATTAACACGTGGAACCACGAATAGGAGATCAAAATACATGAAATTCAAAAGAAAACTCAAGAATATCTACAATTTCAACCAAGCATTTGAATCCTATCAAACCAACTCCGAATGATACCAAATTGCGCAGACAAGTTCCAAATAGCAAATTGGACCTATTCCAAGTCCCAAAACCAAATTCTGAACCTGATAGCCATGAAGTAAACCTACGGCCTAACTTTGGAAAACTTAAAAACCTCAAATTGCCAACTTTCAGCAAAACAAGCCTAATCAACCTAGGTAGCTCTGAGTTCGATTTCGGGCATCCTCCCTAGTCCAACATCACAATACAAACCTATCAGAGCCATCAAAACACCGTTCCGGAGTCGTTTTCACAAAAAGTCAAACTTTGGTCAATATTTCTAACTTAAGCTTCTAAACCAAGAATCAAAGGGTCCAAATCAACCCAAAACCTTCACGGAACAAAACTAACCATCAAGTCATAAAACCACAAATGCGCTTGTGTGAAGCATCAAAAGGGGAAACGAGGCTCAAATACAGAAAATGACCGGTCGGGTTATTACATTCTCCCCCTCTTAAAATATATGTTTGTCATTGAACCTACATAGAGACATACTTGAAGTGCGAAAAAGGTGAGGATAATGACTATGTATGTCATGCTCGGTCTATCAGCTTGCCTCCTCGAACGGATGACCCCTCCATTGAATATTCACTAAGGCAATGTTCTTTGACCTCAACTTCTGGACCTGGCTGTCCAAGATAGACACTAGCTCCTCAACATAAGTCAAATACTTGTCCAATTGGAATAAGTTGAAATCTAATACATGTGACGGATCACCATAATACTTCTAAAGCATGGAAACATAGAACACCGGGTGAACTCCCGATAAGCTGGGTGGCAATGTAAGTATGTAGGCCACCTCACCAACCCTCTCAAGGAAACCAATATACCTAGGCCTCAACTTGACATTCTTTTCGAACCTCATCACACCTTTCATGGGTGAAACTCTGAGCATAACCCTCTCTCCCACCATAAATGCTACATCACGAGCCCTCCGATCAGCATAATTCTTCTGCCTAGACTGTGCTAGACGAAGCTGATCCTGAATCGAATTGACTTTCTCCAAGGCACCCATAACCAAATCAGCGCGTAACAATCTAGCCTCTCCTAACTCAAACCAACCAACTAGAGAACGATATCGCGTCTATATAATGCCTCATAAGGAACCATGAATATTTGATTGGTAGTTTTTGTTGTAGGTGAACTCTGCAAGCGGTAGAAACTAATCCCATGAACCTCTAAAATTCATAACATAGGCACGTAGCATATCCTCCAAGACCTGAATAGTTCCCTCGGACTGCCCATCCGTCTGGGGATGAAATGTCGTGCTTATCTCGACCTGTGTTCCTAACTCATACTGCATAGCTCTCCAGAAATGCGATGTGAACTACATGCCTCGATCAGAGATAATGGACACTAGCACACCATGAGCACGAACAATCTTACGTATATAGATCTGGGCCAGCTGATCTGAAGAGTAGGTAGTCACAACCGGAATGAAGTGTGCAAATTTGGTCAGTCTATCCACAATAACGCACACTGCATCAAATTCTTTCAGGGTCTGTGGGACTCTAACAATGAAATCCATGGTGATATTCTCCAACTTCCACTCTTCAATCTCAAGTCTCTCAAGCAAACTGCCCAGCCTATGACGCTTGTACTTCACCTGCTCACAATTCAAGCTACATAATCCACTATATATTTCTTCATTCTTCTCCACTAATAGTGTTGTCTCAAATCCGGATACATCTTGGTAGCACCCGGATGGATGGAATACCGTAAACTGTGGGCCTCCTCAAGAATCAACTCACACAACCCATCCACATTTTGCATCACCGTGCTGCACCGTGTCCTTAAGGATAAGAAAATGAGGGTCATCATACCGATGTGACTTTATGCGCTCATACAAAGAAGACCAAGAAATAACATAAGCAAGAACCCGACTAGGCTCCGAAATATCCAGCCTTACGAATCGATTGGCAAAATCATGAACATCCAATGCTAATAGCCTCTCTCTAACTGAAATATACGCAAGGCTACTTAAATTCTCCACCTTCCTACACAAATCATCAACAACCATATTGGCCTTCCCGGGATCATATAAAATGGTGATATCATAGTCTTTCACCAACTCTAACTACCTCCGCTGCCTCAAGTTCAGATCTTTTTGCTTAAACATATGTTGTAGACTCCAATGATCTGTGAAAGCCTCACAAGACACGCCGTAGAGATAGTGCCTCCATATAATTAATGTGTGAACAATGGCAACTAGCTCTAAATCATGAATGGGGTAGTGCTTCTCATAGGGCTTCAACTTGCATGAAGCGTAAGCAATCACTCAACCCTCCTTCACCAACACACATCTGATTCCAATCCACAAAACATCACAATGCACTGTATAAGAGCTCGATGTTAAAGGCAAAAGTATAACTAAAGCTGTGGTCAAGACAGTGTTCTGCTTCTGAAAGCTCTCCTCACACTCATTGGACCACTTGAATGAGGCACACTTCTGAGTCAATCTGGTCAAGGGAGTTGCGATAGAGGAGAAACCCTCCACAAAACTACGAAAATAACCAGCAAAGCCTAGAAAACTCTGAATCTCTGTAGTAGAAGATGGTCTAGGAGGCAACTCTTAACTGCCTGCACCTTCTTTGGATCCAACTTAATCTCTCACTAGACACTACATGACCCAAAAACACCACCAAATCAAGCCAAAACTCACACTTGAAGAAATTTGCATATGACTTCTTCTCCCTCAAGGTCTGGAGCGCGTTCCTTAAGTAATTCTCATGATCCTCCCAGCTGCGAGAATACACCAATATGTCGTCAATGATCACGATGATGAATAATCAAGATATGGATTGAACACACTAGTCATCAACTACATAAATAAAGTTAGGGTGTTGGTCAGCTCAAATGATATCGCCATAAACTCATAGTGACCATAGCAATTCCTGAAAGCTATTTTTGGATTGTCCGTGTCCCGAATCTTCAGCGAATGATACCGTGACCTCAAATAAATATTTGAGAACACTCTAGCACCCCAAAGTTGCAAAACTAAGTCATCAATGCGTGAAAATAGGAACTTGTTCTTGACTATAACTTTGTTTAGTTGCCTATAATCAATACACATCCTCATAGAGCTGTCTTTCTTATTCACAAATAGAACTAGATCACTCAAAGGAGAGACACTCGGCTAGATAAACCCTTATCAAGCAACTCCTAAAGTTGTTCCTTTAACTCCTCCAACTCCACTAGTGCCATACAATATGGAGGAACATAAATGGGTTGAGTGCCCGGCACCAGGTCAATACCAAAATCGATATCCCGATATGGTGGCATGTCTAGTAGGTCTACTGGAAACATATTTGGAGGATCTCCCACTATCGGAACTGACTCCACGGTAAGAGTACCAGCATTGGAATATCTCTAAAAGTCTAGGTATGCTTCACACGCCTTCTCAACCATTCGTTGTGCATTTAGAAAGGACAAAACCCTGCTAGGATTATAATCCAATGTCGGCAATCCTGGAATAACAAATATCACAATCTTGGCGTGACAGTCCAGAATAGCATGATAGGGTGGCAACCAGCCTATGCCCAAGATCACATCAAAGTCTACCATACTGAGCAGCATCAGGTCAACTCTGGTCTCATAATCACCGATAGTAACTAAAAACGAGCGATAAACACAATCTACAATAATAAAATCTCAGATTGGCATTGACACATATAAAGGAGCAATCAAAGAATCATGAGATATATCCAAATATAGAGCAAAGTAAGATGGCATATACGAATAAGTGGAACCTGAATAAAATAAAACTGATGTATCCCTATGATAAACCGGAACAATACTTGTGATGACCGCATCTGATGCAACTACCTCTGTCCTACCAGGAAAAGCAAATAAGAGAGCCTAGCCTCCCTCTCTAGGGTGACCTATACCCGTCTAACCTCCACCTCTTGCTGGCGGTGCAGGTGGAGCAGTAGCTGGAGCAGTGACCATGGCCCGTGAACCCTGTGAAATCCGTAAAGACTTTGTAGCTTGTGAAGGTACACCCCTCCTAAGTCTAGGGAAGTCCCTCACCATATGTATGGTATCACCACACTCGAAACAAGCTCTCGGTGGGTGCGGCTACTGAAACGGACTCTGGCCTAGTCAGCTAGACCAACCGCTGAAGGTACTATATGCATGAGGTGCAGTGGAAAGTGGTTGTGCATAATGGGCGACCTGAGACCTTGAAAATAGTTATAGCACTACGAGTAGCTGGATGTGCTCAATGAACTAGGCGGCTCACATATGCTCTACAATAACCTGCTAAAACTGCATAGTGGACACCACTAAATCCTTCAGAACATCGAGGCCTCCTGGCCTCCCTCTCTCGACCCCGCATACCCTCCATCTTCTGAGGCGATCTCTACCACCTGCTAAAACGGAGTATCTGTCTCCAACTCTCAATCCATACTAAACCTAAGACCATAACTCAGCCCCTCAATGAATCTACAGACTAGCTCCATGACAATAGAAACCAAAGCAGGTGCATTTTGGGACAACTCATTAAATCTGATGGCATACTCTGACACTGACATAGTCCCCTAACGCAACTGCTTAAAGTATGTGCGAAATGCATCCCAGAGGGTCTGGGGAACAAACTACCTTAAGAACATCTCTAAAAATTGAGCC
This sequence comes from Nicotiana otophora, assembly GCA_000715115.1. Lineage (NCBI taxonomy): Eukaryota > Viridiplantae > Streptophyta > Magnoliopsida > Solanales > Solanaceae > Nicotiana > Nicotiana otophora. The sequence continues at coordinate 43,612 of AWOL01S0009672.1, read as the reverse complement.
CAGGTGAGTGGGGTTGTACCGATTAGCCTACCCTCCTCATAAACCTGGCACCACCTATACGCTACTCCTGATAGTTGAAATATAGTAAAGGCTACTCCATTCACCTTCATAATATCCTTGGTGATGAGAACACGGTAGCACTAGTCTAGAAAACCAAGCACATCCTCGGTAACTGCGCCACCGAAAGTAGGAGGATCATACTTCTTAAACCTCTCATGTCTCCTCTGCTCCTCCTCATATGCTTCCGGCCTGACCTCAGGCTAAACCAGAATAATGGGTTGTGCTAGCATGACACCCGGAACATGATCAATATGGACCCGCTTCTCTAGAGTATGGGCCATGTGAGTCTGAGCTCTTCCCCCGGCCTGAGATGTAGCTGGTGTAACAGGAATCAGTCTCGCCAGAGCTAAAGTACCAAACATGCTCAAAAGGTGTGCTAGGGTATCCTGAAGTTCAGGGGTAACAACAGGCGCCTCGGTGCCTATCCCGCAGCCGTATCTACTGGTAGCTCCTCAGTCGCTGCTCTGGTAATTACTCTAGCTACAGCACATGCCCTTCCTCGTTGTCTACTTCGGCTCCGGCATATCGCGGTTCTAGCAGGGGGCAAGAGTGTATGATCATCTGATTAAGAAGTGCGTGTCCACACCATCAGTGATAGAATAGAAAGGCAAAGACTCAAATTTTGAAATCAACAAATCTACATGATAAGGAATCAAAGAAGTGGAATTTTCTTAGTAGTTTGTAGCCTCTCGAAGATATGTACAGACGTCTCTATATCGATCCGCAATATTTTATTAAACTTTTTTATGACTTGTAGCACCTACAAACCTAGAGCTCTGATACCAACTTATCACGACCCCAAATTTCCACCTTAGGATGTCGTGATGACACCTATTCTCTAAGACTAGATAAACCTAACATAAAAGAGCATTTAACAGAAATAACGACTAAGATTATTAAATTAACTAATAAATCTCATGATATCATTAATACTAAATAACAATCACAAAATTCCCCAAAACCAGTGACATTGTTTGATGTAAAAAAAAGTAGAAAAGACAGTGGTAGCAGGTGACTCCGAGGCCTGCGAGCGTCAAACAAGTATATTGATTCGTAGGCTATAATTGCATATTTTGGTCGCTTATTGCACACTAATTCACTGAACTTTACTTGTTTTGAGCTTTAATAGGTAGTGTTTTGCACTTATTGTGTGTTTTATGCCTTGTAGAAGTGATTCCGACTAATGTAGTTGTTGTGGAATTAATTCGAACTATTTGGAGCTTTGAAGTCTGAGAAAAAGGTGATTTTATTTTTGCCCGACCCTACTTGGTATAAATACATGGAAAATATTATTTTCTGGACTTATGATACATATTTACCTAAGGAGACTAAGGAAGAGTTGGAAGAATACGAGCACAAGGATTTCATCATTCCTTCCTCACTCAAGACACGCGTTTGTATTGAATTTATGTTTTCCTTTACTTTAAACTTATTTGTGATAAATTGCTCCATGTCTATAGAGTAGTTCCCTTTAGGGTTTGAAAGATTTGGTGTATTGATGATTATTTGTGGATTATAACTCTAGTTTTATGTATTGAAGCGTTTTTGGATGATTAAATGGTTGCATCTATATTCACTTGTTCATGTAATTGAGAGAGGCATAACTTGTGATATCTTTACATTATTTTGATGGTTGAGTTCATTAATTCTTCTTAGTAATCATTGATTAGAGAATAATCGAAAGAGGTTTTCCTAAAGACCAATCCACTGTGCATTCTTGCAAATCTTCACGTGCTTAAATTAGTTCATCTTGTGAGGTTGAAACTTAATTATGGGGGGAGCTTTTGCTGAACGTTTGAACTTATAATTGAGTGAATTCCAGAGACTCACATAAACATTATAAGTGAATTATCTAGAGTTAGATCCCAAACAAGTATGTTACACCTATCCTATCAACCCATATTTTCTCCCACTGATAACTTCCTTGCTTGTCCTTGTTTCAATTATCATTAATCAATAGCTTTAGATCTTAGTTAATTTTAGTTAGAAATCATATAAATCCCAATTGTTGATCATATTGAATAGAAATCGAGCTAGAAACTACAAGAATGCTATTTAAATCCAATCCATGTGAATACGATGTTATACTATACTATATTTGTTTAAATCTAATCCAATCCATGTCTGGAGAAGAGACCGACTTCAACTCAGACCCCTACTAGACGTTTAGGGAAGTTTCCTTTACCGTATGCTTTTTAATGGTGTGTCATGGGGACATGCCACAACTTAATGGGGTGGGGGATATTTGTATGTATGTATATTAGTTTTTGTTTTCTTTTTGTTAGTTGTAGTAGTTAGAGATAGAAAATAATTGAAAAAACCCATAAAACTTTTTAAATTTTTTTATTTTTCCCAACGATGGATATCACTCGATGGGTTTCTTGAGGGAGTAAAGTCAAAAGAAAAAGATAAAAAGATTTTCTCTTGTAGGTAGTGTATTAATTCCCCTTTGATTTTTTATTGTGCCGCGGTTCTTTTCCAAGGGTTTTGTTTGAACTGGATATAGTTAGTTTTTATTTTGTAGAGTAGTAGGAAACCTTATGCTGTAATTTGAATTGAAGGCAATATCTCATGACTATATTATAACTTGAGAATACTGAGTGCTTTAGTGTGACGTTTAGGCTCAGTTTTGTGACTCTTGTATAAGTACCTTAAACTGTATGATCTTAACTTTGCTTAACTGCTTTGACTAGAGTGTCTTGATAATCTAATCTTGAGTGAGTTATGTGCCATGTAGGTGTGAGGTTTTGTGTTATTCTGTGAATTGCATTTGATGTCTAGAACTTACCCCGTGTATTTGCAAAGCGAAATAGTAGTTGTATTCAGTCTTGGAACTGATATAGGCATTTCTTTGTTGAGCCAGTTATATGCTTTTACCCACATAATTGTTATGTATCGTAGTTAACCCATTTGAGCCTGTAATCTTGTTTCTTTGGCAACCACATAACAAGACTTACCGCATTGCTTGATCTGACCAATTATTTGAACCTTTTCACCTCTATTAAGCACTTGAATTTGTTATGTACTTTGTAAAAGTTGAAGTGAGGGGTGGTTGGTTTGGCTTTTGAGTGGAACTATTGAAATAAAGAGAAAGGTGAAATGTTTTAAACAAATAATAAGAGCCACTTGAATTGAAAAAGGGAAAAAATATAGTTATATTGTTGTGCAAAATATTCTTTGATAGTGATGACTCTTGATGTAATTGTGATTAAAAAAGTAGGGAGTTAATGTATATTGACGTGAAGGCGCAGTTATGGTTTGACATAAGTGTGGGGTTTCAAAAGGTAAATTGTATGTATTGAAGTGCTTAAGGAGGTGTAGTCACTCTTATATATAAATGTATCCTACCCATCCTACAGCCTACATTATAACCAAATAAAGTCCTACTTGATCCTAAACTGAATGAGCTCAATTAGTAGAGTAGTACACTACGGGCAAGCCTATGGTACGTCTCTTGTGGCAAATGAATGTTGTTTCTGAGAGTGAGTGAATTCTTTCTATCTTGAGTTCCTAATTGTCCTTTATTTCTGTTGCGTGTGGAACTACTCTGTATTGTTGTGTGAGGGAACTTGATTCATGAAGTAAAGGTAATGCTTGACCTTTGTGTTAGAGTAAATGAACGGGTTATAAATAATTTGTGGTGCTTTTGAGTCAAATTTTGAGGCTAGGATGTTACGGTATTGTACTTAATCTGTTTTAAACATTCCTGGTGTGATGAGTTATGAGAGTTGTTGAAAAAGGTCGTGTTCTATGTGAAGTGTAGATTGACTGCTCGAGGACGAGTAGTGGTTTAAGTGTGGGGCGTTGATGGTAGGCTATAATTGTGTATTTTAGTCGCTTATTGCACTCTAATTCACTGTACTTTACTTTTATTGAGCTTTAATTGGTAGTGTTTTGCACTTATTGTATGTTTTATGCCTTGTAGGATGATTCCGAGTGATGTAGATATTATGGAATGAATTCTAATTATTTGGAACTTTGATGTCTGAGTAAAATCCCAAAGGATCAAGCCGGGATCGTGTGCGGGGGTCAAGGGCAAAGTTTGGAAGTCAAAAAGCAAGATTCAATCCGTACTCTGAGAAATATAGCTTGCCGTGGCACATGGTGCGCCGTGGCTGTACAAAACCTTCTGCCTGACAGATGCTGAGTACAAAACCTTTTGCCCACTAATTTCCACCATGGTGCGTCGCGCCATGCGACGCGCCTGTGCAATATTAAAAGAGTAAATATCCTATTTCGGCTAGGAAAAGGTGATTGCGTTTGGGCCCGACCCTACTTGGTATAAATACATGGAAAAATGTTATTTTCTGGGCTTTTGACACGTATTCGACCTAAGGAGGCTAAGGCAGAGTTGGAATAACACGAGCACAAGGATTTCCCCATTCTTTCCTAACTCAAGACACGAGTTTGGATTGAATTTATGTTTTCAAATTTTTTATATAGGGGTCGAGTTTTGATTCCGGAAGTTGAAGTAGGTCCGTAGTGTTGAGTATGACTTGTGTGAAAAATTTGGGGTCCATCGGACGTGGTTTGATAGGTTTTGGCATCGTTTGTAGAATTGTGAAGTTTCAAATTCTCTAAGTTTGAATTGGAGGGTGATTCATGATTTTAGCATTGTTTGATGTGACTTGAGGACTCGACTAAGTTTGTATGGTATTTTAGGATTGGTTAGTATGTTTGGTTAAGGTCCCGGAGGCCTCGGGTGTGTTTCGGATACTTAACGGATGAATTTTGGACTTAGGGAAGTTGCTGAGTTTTTTGTGGTTATGGTGTTTCGCACCTACGGAGGGGAGACCGCACGTGCGGGCTTGCACATGCGGAGGAACAGGCGCAGATTCAGATTTCGGAGGCTTGACTAGGGGTCGTAGGTGCGAGTAATTTTCGCATATGCGATGTCTGCAGATGCGCCCAAGGATTTGCAGGCGCGGAGGAAGACCGCAGAAGCGGACAGTGTTCCGTAGGCGCGTTTGCAGATGCGGACCCTGCCCTCTTAAGTGATTTCCGCGCCTGCGAGTGATTTTCTGCAGATACGGCATCGCAGGTGCGAAGATTGCTGGGCAGAAAAGGGGCAGAATCGAGGGTTGAGATTCATATTCACAAATTTGATTTTTGAGCTCTGGAGAAGGCGATTTCGTGAGGTATTTTTAGAGAAAGCTTTGGTGTAACGATTCCTAACTTATTTTTGGTTGTATTTCATTAATCTATGGTCGTTTTCTCCATTTCATTATGGAATTTGAGTGAGAAAGTTGGGAGAATGAGGGGAAAAATCCCCAACCGAATTTCTGCGTTTTGAGTGGGATTTAGACATCGAATTGGGATAATTTTGGTACATGTGATCTCGTGAACGAATGGGTGTTCTTATTTGGTAACTTTTACCTGATTCCGATACATGGTCCCGGGGAGGCTTTTTGGGCGTTTTTCTAATTTCTTACCTTAGCTTTGGTTTCATTGGCTAAGTTAGTTTCTTGTAGATATATTTGTGTTATGTAATTGGTTTTGACTAGATTTGAGCCATTCGAAGTCAGATATTCGTTGAAAGAGCATTGTGACGGATTGATTTGAGCTTGGTTCGAGGTAAATGGCTTGCCTAACCTTGTGGGGGGGAACTCTCCTTAGGATTTGGTACTGTTTGATATGTGAGCACCGTGTACGTGAGGTGACGAGTACGTGCACAGGCTATTTGTTGTAAAACTTTGTTTTTTCACTAAGTCATAACTTATTTTCTCCTTATTTGAAATACACTAGCATATGTAACTATCATGTTTAGACTAGAATAGAATGCCTACTTGTTGAATTGCCTATTTGAACTCTGTGCAGCATGTTTAGTGAAATTACCTGCTTTCCTTGACTTAAACTTAGTCTAAACTGTAGGATTTCTTACTGAAATTGTTATTTCAGTTAGTTGCGCTGCATATTTAATTTGGGACTACGGAACGGTATTCCGGGAGATCCCCATGTACTGCATATTTACTTTGGGACTACGGAACGATATTCCGGGAGATCCCCCTGTACTGCATCTTTACTTTGGGACTATGGAACGGTATTCCGGGAGATCCCCATGTACTGCATATTTACTTTGGGACTACGGAACGATATTCCGGGAGATCCCCCTGTACTGCATCTTTACTTTGGGACTATGGAACGGTATTCCGGGAGATCCCCATGTACTGCATATTTACTTTGGGACTACGGAACGATATTCCGGGAGATCCCCCTGTACTGCATCTTTACTTTGGGACTATGGAACGGTATTCCGGGAGATCCCCATGTACTGCATATTTACTTTGGGACTACGGAACGATATTCCGGGAGATCCCCCTGTACTGCATCTTTACTTTGGGACTATGGAACGGTATTCCGGGAGATCCCCATGTACTGCATATTTACTTTGGGACTACGGAACGATATTCCGGGAGATCCCCCTGTACTGCATCTTTACTTTGGGACTATGGAACGGTATTCCGGGAGATCCCCATGTACTGCATATTTACTTTGGGACTACGGAACGATATTCCGGGAGATCCCCCTGTACTGCATCTTTACTTTGGGACTATGGAACGGTATTCCGGGAGATCCCCATGTACTGCATATTTACTTTGGGACTACGGAACGATATTCCGGGAGATCCCCCTGTACTGCATCTTTACTTTGGGACTATGGAACGGTATTCCGGGAGATCCCCATGTACTGCATATTTACTTTGGGACTACGGAACGATATTCCGGGAGATCCCCCTGTACTGCATCTTTACTTTGGGACTATGGAACGGTATTCCGGGAGATCCCCATGTACTGCATATTTACTTTGGGACTACGGAACGATATTCCGGGAGATCCCCCTGTACTGCATCTTTACTTTGGGACTATGGAACGGTATTCCGGGAGATCCCTCCCCCCCTCCCTCCCTGTTTTGCATATTAATTTCGGGACTACGGAACGGTATTTCGGGAGCTTCCCCTGCACATTTACGTTTAGGACTACGAGACGGTATCTTGGGAGATGCCCAGTTGTTATCACTGTGTTCTGAGCTGTTGTCTTTCATTAATTCTATTCCTGTTAGATTTCCATATTTATTTTACTCACATGTTTTATTCTGTCTTATTTCATTATAGTTTTACCAGTAGGGCCCTGACCTGATCTCGTCACTACTCGACCGAGGTTAGGCTTGGACTTACTACGTACCGTTGTAGTGTACTCACGCCTTTTCCTGCACATATTTTTCGTGTGCAGATATAGGTTCATCTTACCAGCCTCATCACTAGTTGCAGTCGTTGCTGCTTATTGAAGACTTCAAGGTACATCTGCTCGCGCCCGCAGATCCTCGGAGTCCCCCTCTATCCCCCTATGTTCATTTTTCTTTCTTTCTGTAGAAATGATGTATAGAACGATTAAGACTTCTTAGTAGCTTGTGATTTACAGTATTCCGGGTTCTAGGAAAATGTTTTTGTACATTTTCAGAGGTGATAATTGTATATGCCGAGTAGCATTCAGTTACTTCTTAGATATTTGCTGCTGTTAGTAGTTAATATTTATGCTTTAGTTTCACTTCCACAAAAGTATTAGGCTTACCTAGTCGTAGAGACTAGGTCCCGTCATGACGGTTCACGGATGGAGAAATTGGGTCGTGACAAGTTTCAGCATGTCATGAAGAATGCCATCATTCTTCTCCTTCTCCTTTGCCATCTCAGCTCTAAGAGAATCTCTCTCAGTCTCCACTTCTGCCAACTTCTTCTTCAGCCTTTCAATTTCAGCATCCTTAGCCCACTTTCATGCACCAAGGCTCGCACTTTGTTGTTCACATGTACCTTTTTGGATGAACCAGGTTCTTTGGGAGTGGTGTGGACTTCATAGTCACAAGCAATCAGAGTGTTTGCCCCAAAGTGATCCTTGTTTGTACCAACTTCCCATTTCTTGATGGGTACCTTGAAGTGTGCAAGTACAACCGTGAGAATAAAACCATAGGGTATGGCATGAGTTTTGGTGCCAGTTTGAACTCTATTAAGAAGCTGAATAATAAATCCATGCCAATTGATTTGCCTTCCACTGTCCAAACATTCCATAAGCACCAGGTCCATGAATGTGGCAATGTGTCTCCTTTCCTATTAAAGTAGGACAACTTTGTTAATAAATTCGAACAGCACTTTGTGGGGTGGCTTCATCTCACTTTTATACACAGCCTTGGGCTCAAACTCTTCATCATTGTCACCAAACTTTCTTGTAATGGCAAAGGCAGTAGGGAGATTCTCTAGTCAAAGTAGATGGCACTGCAGTCTTTGTTCCCTTAGCAACAGCTTTTCTCTTACTTTCTTCTAAGGCCTTTTCCAATTTTGCCTCACTCTGCTTCTTCTGACTCCGTGTAGCTTTTCCTCTTGTAGGAGGATTCTCTACAAGGATATAAGGGGCAGCCTTTCTCTTCTTGTTTTTCCTAGAAGTGCCAGGGATTTTAACTCCTAAACTTCCTTTATTTTTGGGATTGTAACTGTCAGTTACCTTTTTCAGTAGGTCTGTAAGGGTTTCATGGTCAGATAGAACATGTTCTTGAACATCCTTTCCTAATCGAACCAACCCCTCAACAACATCTCCAGACCCACTTCCCCTTTTTTCTTTTACACTTTCTCCAGCAGATTCCTCACTCCACACTACCATGGCTCATGTTTCTTCAATCAGACTAGTAGGAGTGGGTGAACCTTCAGTCACTCCTTTTCCCATACCCCTCACAACACCTTGAACACCCTCACTCTCTTTTTCTTTTCTCTTTTTATCTTTACCACCTATTCTCCCAGACTCAGTAGTCTCAAACCCAACCACAGTTCCCAACAGAATGAACATATTCTTCAAATTAGCAGTACCAGAGATGATTTCAGTAGTAGTACTTAGGCAAGATGTTACCTGTTCTGTTTCAGAAGAAACGATTTCTTCCCCCTCATTAGCATATTTGAATGATTCATTTTTTGGGGTTCTTCCTCTCGACTTGCTTTTAATTTTTCATTAATTTTCTTAATATTTTCTCTTCCCGCAACAACCTTGCGAGCTAGCATCTTGACTCTATTTTTCTTATAGGTGGCCATGGTTGAAGAGGTAATAGATGGTGTGTGTGTGTGTGTGATTTCCTTGGGTGGTGATGAGGGATTCTCTGAAGGGTTTGCCATTTCTGTGTTTAGGAATTTGAGAAAATAAGTTTGTGTGTTTTTGAAATATGAGAGAAGAGAGAAATTTTTGACGGCTTGAAAATAGAGAAGTGAATAAGCAACTAAGGCCTAATCAATTTAAAGTGGAAGTGTTTAATTGGGTAACAACGGCCTTTTCAGAAGTCTAATCAAACTGGTATTCAGTTTGAAAAGACGATGAAAAGTGTCCCTAGAATCTAGGCACTTAATGTGGTTTGGACTGATAAGATCAAAGAGTTTAGGATTGAATGGAACTCTCCTCTTGTTCATAATTCAATTATAATTATTTCAAAATATGCAGAGTAGAGAGTACGTACCAAGTAATCTTGATGAACCAGGTTCTTCACTGAGAAATCTCTTGTGTAAGCCTGAATTTTTCAAGAAAATAGAGATAATATCATTAGAGATTAATGAGTCATTTTAGCACATGGAAAAAGAGTATACTGATAAAAGTATGAGACTGAGGAAGATCTAATATAATTATTTACAGAAATTCACAATTTTTCTAACCAATTTTTGAGTCAGGCCTGGTTCCTTTTTAGTGATCTTAATCATCCCTAATTCTAATATGTTCCGTTCTAAGTGATCTCTACTTAGAGATTTTGTGAATATGTCAGCTATTTGCTTGTCAGTAGCACAAAATTCTACAGTGATCAGACATTTTTCATAGTTGTCCCTTAAAAAGTGATGCCTAACATCTATGTGCTTCGTTCTTTTATGATGAACCGGGTTCTTAGTCATAATAATTGCACTGGTGTTATCACAAAAGACGGGAATACAACTTACATCAATTCCAAAGTCCACTAATTGTTGTTTGATCCACAACTATTGAGCACAACATGAGGCATCAACAACATACTCAGCTTCAGCAGTAGATAAGGCCATAGAATTTTGCTTTTTAGTGGCCCAAGACACAAGACATGAGCCAACAAAGTGTGCCATACATGAGGTGCTCTTTCTATCCATAAGAAAACCTGCATAATCAGTATCATCATGTCCCACTAGATTGAAATTACTACGTTTTGGATACTATAGATAAAGGTCAGTGTTGCCTTTTAGGTATCTCAAGATCCTCTTGACAGCAGTCAAGTGAGACTCATTTGGATTTGCCTGATATCTGGCACAAAGACCTATACTAAAAATAATGTTAGGTCTGCTAGCAGTGAGATACAACAAAGAGCCAATCATTCCCCTATATAACTTCTGATCAACAGATGAACTAGGTTCCTCTACATCCAATTTTGTGGATGTTGCAATGAGAGTGTCAATTTCTTTGGAATCTTCCATTTTGAACCTTTTAAGCAACTCTTTTACATACTTCTGTTGATGGATCATAGTTCCATTTGAATTTTGTTTAATTTGTAAGCCTAAAAATAAATTAAGCTCACCCACGATACTCATTTCAAATTCACTCCCCATTAGTTTAGAAAATTCTTTACTTAACTTATTAGTAGTTGCTCAAAAGATTATATCATCAATATATATCTAAACTACCAAGAGATATTTATATATTTCTTTTAGGAATAAAGTATTATCAATTTTACCTCTCTTGTAGCCATGCTCAAACAATAATTTTGATAATCTTTCATACCATGCTCTTGGAGCCTTCTTGAGCCTATAAAGTGCCTTGTCAAGCTTGTACATATGATCAGAACATTCCTTGCTTTCAAAGCCCGGAGGTTGCTTGACAAACGCTTCTTCCTTTAGATAGCCATTGAGGATGGCACTCTTGACATCCATCTGATGGAGAGTGAATTCCATATAAGCAGCAAAGGCTATAAGAAGTCTAATTGCCTCCGATCTTGCAACTGGAGCAAAAGTCTCATCATAGTCTATGCCCTCCTCTTAACTATATCCTTGAACCACCAATGTTGCCTTGTTCCTTGTAACTATTCCATATTCATCAAGTTTGTTTTTGAAGACCCATTTTGTGCCAATTACTGATATGTCCTTGGGTCTGGGTACCAGATGGCAAACTTGACTTCTTTCAAATTAGTTGAGTTTATCTTGAATTGCATTCATCCAGTCTGCATCCTGCAAAGCTTCAGTAACATTTTTAGGCTCAATAAGAGATGAAAAAGCATGAAAAGCACAAAGATTCTTCAATGAAGATCTGGTTTGATTCCAGAGGTTGGATCAGTAATTATGTTCTCAATGGGATGAGAACTTTGATATTTTCAAGGTTTCACAACCAACTGGTTTCCCCTGGATGTTTCTTCAATGTTTTGTTGTTGAGGAACAGGTTCCCTCAAGATTTGAGGATCACTTCCTCTTTGTTCAGTCCCCCCTATCAAGTTGCCCTGGGTGGAAAAACTTGTTCCATCACATGTTCCTTCCTCTGATGGAGCTTCAGTCTGGGCTATGGTTTCATTTGAGTTTCTTACCAGCCTAATTGCTTTATCATCATGTTCCTACCTCTCAGGAAGAATGTTAGTTTCATCAAAAACCACATGTATGCTTTCTTTTAGACACACAGTTATGTTTTATCGATCTTATAAGCTTTACTATGTGAAGTATATCCCAAGAATACTCCCTCATTACTTCTGGGATCAAACTTACCTAGGGAGTCTTTACAATTATTATGCACAAAGAACTTGCATCCAAATGACCTAAGATGGGATATGTTTGGCTTTCTCCCTTTAAGTAACTCATGGGGAGTCTTCTCATCAGGAGGTCTAGTCATGCACCTAGTTATGATGTAACATGTAGTGTTCACAGCTTCTGCCCAGAAACTATGGGGTAGTTTGCTAGAAAGAAGCATAGTCCTAGCCATGTCTTCAAGTGTCCTATTTCTTTTTTCAACTACTACATTTTGTTAAGGAGTCCTAGGAGCAGAAAAATTATGATCTATGCCATGTTCATCACAATATTCAGCAAATTTAGCATTCTCAAATTCAGTACCATGATCAGACCTAATTGATGCAAGTTGATTACCTACTTGTTTATGAGTTTTTCTAACAAAAGAAGTAAACATATCAAATTCTTCATCTTTAGATGCTAAAAACAATGTCCAAGTAAACCTAGAATAATCATCAACAAGCACCATCACATATCTCTTACCACCTCTGCTTAATGTTCTCATTGGACCACAAAGATCCATATCGATCAGTTCCATCGCCCTGGTGGTGCTTACCACTTTCTTGCTTTTAAAAGAGGATCTTACCTGCTTCCCCCTTGCACAAGCTTCACAAACTTTATCTTCCTTGAACTTATTATTAGGCAGTCCTATCACCAAGTCCTTGGAGACTAGTTTGTTGAGTTGACTTAGACTGGCATGTCCAAGTCTCTTGTGCCACAGGAGGGGATCATTATCCAACACACTTAAGCAAGTGAGTTCATATTTTGAAAGTGTGGAATGATCTACAACATATATGTTGTTCACTCTTTTTCCTTGCAAAACTATCTTGTCAGTGGTAAGATTAATCACAAAGCATTTGGTAGATATGAATGGTACCATGTTACCTCTATCACAAAATTGTGATACACTTATTAGATTGTACTTCAGTCCGTCTATCAAGTAGACGTTCTCAATAGAGTGAGAATCAATCTTACCTACCTTTTCAACCCCAATGATCTCACATTTCTTCCTATTTCCAAATGAGACATTACCTCTTTTAAGGTCCTTAAGTGAAAGTAACTAGTTCTTATCTCCTGTCATGTGCTTTTAGCGGCCACTATCTGTGTACCATATTTGGCTTCTCCCCTTCACTTGGACCTGCAAAAAGGAATCAGGGGTTAGTCTTAAGAACCCAAACTAGTTTGAGTCCATTTCTATAGGCAAATAGATGAATCAAATTCTTTTTAGCCCATCTTGGTAGCCTATTCTTCCCTTGAACAAATTCATTGTTCTTTTGACTTGCCTTTTCTTTTGTAGTGCATTCACTTTTATAGTGACCTATTTTACCGCAATGTGTGCAAATCGGGTTCTCAGGGAGTGTGATATACTTACTTTTGGGATCCCACTTAGGTGCCAGGTTGCCAAAGCCAAGTCCTCTTCTGTTGCTAATATGGTGTTCTTGTAGCCAAGAAAATGCATCGGAGGACCTGTTCCATTTACAAGTTCTGTCTAGCTCATGCTTGACCTTTCTTAGGTCCTCCTTTAGGATTCTTACTTTCTCATCCTTATTATACAACTCATCTTTCATTTTTCCTACATTTTCTTCTAGAGTGAGTTGTGTGTGATCAGCTGTCTTTTTACCTGTTCCTAATTTCAGTTTTAGATTTTCATATCTAAGTTCTAGGACAGTTGAGTCAAGTGCATGAACCTGGTTCTTCAATACAATATTTTCACTTACAGTTTCACCAACCCTAAGTTCCAGGTTTTTGCACTTAGCCTTCAAAATCACACATTCTTTAGACAACTGTTCCTTTTTATTGTTTACATCCTCAGATTCATCAATTAGTTCTAGAAGTAATTCAGATAACCTTTCTATAGACAACAATTTAATCTTGTTTTTGAGATGAATTACACTTACCTCAATTTCTTCATCAGACTCTCCAATGGCCATAAGTTCTTATTCATCCTCATCATCATCATCATCATTCGACCTTTCATCCGAGCTTTCTCCCCAAGCAGTGATTATAGCCTTGATTGATCCTTTGTTGTTGCTTTTCTTGGGTTGAACCTGCTCCTTCTTCATGTTCCTTCATTCAGCTCTTTCCTTCTTCCATTTAGTTTCCCATTGAAGACATTTCTTGATGTGGAGATCAGTCTTTCCACACTTGTAGCAGTCATCATTGGTTTGCTTCTCAGGAGCTTTTGACTTGCTATAGCTTTCGCTTCTTGAAGATCCGTTTCCAATCCTCAGGTAGTTCTTGATGTCCTTGGTAATCATAGCCATTCATCATCTTCTAGATCAGAACCTTTAGTGAATCTGAGTGCCAAGCTCCTTTCCTTCTTAGATACATCTATTTTCATGGTTTGTCTTCTAAGTTCATACGCAGTGAGATTTTCAATCAATTCATCCAGTGGGAGAGTGGAAATATTCTTTGATTCCTGAATGGAAGTGATTTTTCTCTCCCGAGTGATAGGCAAAACCCTAGTCAGTATTTTCTCGACTCTATCTTCTTCAGGAATAATCCTCCCAGGAGACTTTAGTTCATTTGTCAGTGTGCTGAACCTTGTGTATATCTCTTGAATGGTTTCTCCTTCCTTCATAGTAAATTTCTCATATTGAGAATACAGTAGAGTTCCTCTCGATCTCTTCACCTGGGGTATTCCTTCATGAGCCACTTGAAGTGTGTCCCAAATTTGCTTAGCAGTGATACATCTTGGGATTCTGTTGTACTCATCTAGACCAAGTCCACAAATAAGCCAATTCTTGGGTTTAGCATTCTTCTCCCATTTTTTCAAGTCCTCAGCAGTGCCATCCGCTCTTGTCTTTTGCACCTCTACGCCTTCAACATTTATCTTCAAGGTATCCAGTGGACCATCGGTGACAATGTCCCATAGTTCACAGGCCTCTCCTATAATGTGATCTATCATCATGTTTTTCCACCAGGAGTAGTATTGGTCCTTAAAGAGTGGTGGCCTAGCAGTAGATTGCCCTTCCCAGTTTTCAGGTGGTGCTCTCATCTTGATCTTCTCCTAAGGTGTTAGCCTCTTCAAGGATAACCTGCTCTCATACCAATTGATGTTTTATACTTCAATGCCACACAAGAGGAGCGGGATGGGGGGGGGGATGATTTGTGTGGTGTCAAATTTTCGCGTGCACTAATTATAGAAGGACCCGGTTCTTCTAAGTGTTCCTTATACTACTGTTGCGAAAATAGTAAATGAGAAATGTAAAGAACATAAGTATGTTTACGTGGAAAACACCCGGCTCAAAAGGTGAAAACAAAACAATGACCTACTACTTAGTAAGATTTTCCCCAACACTTCACTAAATTAGTGAGCCACAACAACATTTACAAAACTCTTTATAAACCTAAGGATTAACTCAAATCCCGTTGTGGCAACCAGCCTCTAACTATTGCGACAACTTCAAGTTAAGTCTAACTTGAATACTCAGAGTACCTAATACAATTGCTTCTAGATAAAGCTGAAAGGTACAACTTGAAAACACCTACTACAATTGAACTATAATAAAAGACAGACGCTTGAAACTGCTTCTTCTATCTGGTTCATGTAGCTTCAGATTCGCACACTTGATTCACACAAGAATTGTTTGCAAAATGCCTTGCTATTTTGCTCTCAACTCATGTTTAACTTTAGCGTTTGTATGTACCTATAGAGTGAGAACATCCTGCAATATATAGAATTAGTAGAATAAGAAATAACTAGAGTTCTAATGCTACTCTTCCTTGGTGGAAGAGTTCTAGTTGTCTTCAAATTCAAACTCCTCCCTTATCTTGGACAAAGTTCTCTTCGAGTAAGGAGTTCTTATCCTTATCATTTATACAACCTTATTGATCACGAGATATCAGATATAACAACTTAAGCTTATCTCCTTCACGTGCATCCCTTATGCTCGAATATGCCCGTGTATGTGTACACTGTGTGTGGACCTGGTTCATGCTGGAGTTCCTTTGTCAATCAACAAAACAAACTTCACTTGGCCAACATAAAGTTTGAGTTGGTGGAGAGATAGGTAAAGTATGACATGAAGTTGGGGAGTTGGATCTATTTATGGGATCTTAGGATAAACATTGAGATGAAGTTGGGGACAAACATTGAGCGGCAACTAAAAGGTTGCTATGAGTTGGAGGACTACTATGACTTGTGCACATGAGAGAGTTGGAGGAGCATAGAGGATATGGTAATTAGTTCTAAAATTTGTTAAAGATGATTAGATGGAGGTTGAAAGTCAAACAGATTTGAGGGAAGTTGCGAAGAAGTAAAAAACATAGAAGGATATGAAAAAACTGATTCTACTAATGTTACGTATCGAGAGATTATAATCTAATTTGTACATGGATTCACGCATTTGAATCCTTTATGAATTGTGGATAAACCACGAAATAAATGTGACACAACAAGTGGGTAAAACTTAGTAACATGCGTATGTACTAAAAACGGGTAACACAAATAATCAAACGTACAGAGTGAATCATAAGTAGAAGGACGACCAAATAATGTTTCATAAGGCGAAAGAAAATTTAGAACTGACATAGGGGTAAGATTATGAAGATGGAAAACATGTAAGGATGCATCTACCCAAAAATTGAATTGTATATTAGCTTGAAGGCAACGAATAGCATTATTTATGTGTTTATGCTTCTTTCGGCTCTAGCATTTTGAGTTGATATATAGGGACATGAAAACAATGAAGAATCCTTTTTCCTTTAAGAAAAGAATTGAAAAATATATTGTCATATTCTTTTCCACCATCATATTGAAAATAAGAAATTAACGAGTGAATAACATTAGAAATCATTGTGTAGAATTCCTAACACTTATTTAATGCTCCAGATTTTGTCGCATCCAATAAATCCATGAAAATTGGATAAAGTCATCATGGAACGAAACATAATAATGAAAACTAGAATTAGATGACATTGGTGCTTTCCCTACATCGGAATGAATTGATTGAAAATGAGCACTTATTTTACTAACTGATAGAGGAAACGATAAATGACTTTATTTGCCCAAATGAAAAATATTACAAAATTATTATCAAATGAAGATGAACAACTAATAAATTTCCTATGAGCTAAAGCACAAAGCAAACATTGTCCAGGATGTCTGTCACGACCCAAATCTCAACATGCCGTGATGGCGCCTATCACAGTACTAGGCAAGCCGACAATCACAAAATAGCTACGCATTTTAATTTAAAAGCATGATATATTGAGTTGAACAGTGAAAATATCATAAATAACCAAAAGAAATAACTGCGACTCAAATACAAATCCCACAAATCCGTGTGTCACCGAGTACATGAGCTACTAAATGACCAAACAGTCAAACTTCTAATACAACTGTGTGGAAAGATAGAACAGTGCTAGATAGACTGAAAAGAAGGAGAGTCGAGGTTTGTGGACGCCAAAGCAGCTACCTCAAAAATCTTCAAGCAGGCACTGCTCCAAGTCTAGCACCCACCGGGTCCAAATGTACCTGGATCTGCACACGAAGTACAGAGTATAGTATGAGTACAACCGACCCAATGTACTCAATAAGTAACAGGACTAACATTGGGCCGAAAGCAGTGCAAGCTCAGATAGGTACAGTCCGTAATAACTCAGAGAAATCTCATAATCAGTTGTACACAGTATAGAAATGTAAACATGCTTTCAAGTTCAACAGTTTAGGCTCAATACTGGTAAAATATGCCAAGTTTAACTAACATGATGAATATTACATCTCTATGCCTACATGTCAAATATGCATATCACATGTAATGCAACACAATAATAAACTCATATACTCATGGTCTCGGAGAATTCAACCTCACCCAGCACTCTTAATCACTCAATACTCTCAATTACTCGGCACTCGACACTACCTGCACTCACTATTGGTATGTCAGACTCCAGAGGGGCGGATCCTACCCAAGCGCTAATATAAGCCAACAAGGCATGCCACGACATGAAGCCCGATCCATCATAAATTAATAAAGCATGTTGCGGCGTGCAGCCCGATCCCATAAATATCACTCACAATTAGGCCATCGGCCTCACTCAGTCATCAATCTCTCTAGTCTTTTGGGCTCGCAAATCTCATGCCAATCAGCCCAAAAAACGATACATGATGTAACAATAAATGATAACAGAGAGTGAGATATGATATGTAATAATGAATGTGACATAGTACAAAACTGCAATTCAAGCAAATAACTCAACAGCATAAATGACATTGGTGGGTCCCAACAGTACCATCATATAGCCTAAACGTGATTTCTAACATGGATCACAATTCAATTATTCTAATATATGGAGCTTATATGAATAATAACAAAATTAGGTAGCTACACAGTACCACGAAATAAATCGAGTCACAATTACTACAGTGCACGCCCACACGCCCGTCACCTAGTATGTGCGTCACCTCAATACAAACAACATAAGACGTAGTTCTGGGATTCATACCCTCAATATCAAGTTTAGATGTGTTACTTACCTCAAACCACGCGAATCCCTACTACAACAAGCCCTTGCCTCGCGAATCGGCCTTGGAACGATTTGAATCTAGCCACAAACAACTTAATACAATCAATACAAGCTATAGGAATCAATTCCATAGGATAAAGCTAAGTTCTTTAACAAAATCAAAAAGCCAACCCCGGGCCCACATCTCGGAGTCCGACAAAATTTACAAAATCTGAACACCCATTCAATAATGAGTCAAACCATACCAAATTCATCCAATTCCAACCTCAAATCGCCACTCAAGTCCCCAAATCTTACTTTCCAATACATGGGTCACAAATTCCCAGATTTCACCTCAAAAACACCAATTATGTAGGGGAAATTCAATGGTTATTCAATATTAATAGTTAAAAACGACCAAAACTTACTTACCTCTTGAAGTCTAGTAAATCCCCTTCAAATATTGCCTCAATCCGAGTTCCCAAAGTCCAAAAATGAAGAAATTACTCTAACCCTCGTCTTTATGCATTCTGCTAGTGGTTCCGCTTCTACGGTCCACTTATCCGCTTCTGCGGTATCGCCTTAGCAGTAAAAGTCCGTACCTGCGAAAAAACTCTAGACCACCGACCTATCCCACCTGCAGTTCGATTCTTACACATGCGGGATGACTTCTACGAGCTCACCCCCGCTGCTGCGCTTCCGTTCCTGTGGAGTCCTTCTGCTTTGGCAACTCCACAAACTCCTGCCCGTTTCCGCTTCTGTGGGACTTCTTGAGAAAAAGCGCATCCACTTCTGTGGGCTTCCTTCCGCACCTGCGCCCCCAGGCCTCCTCTCTAATACTCGCATATGCGCCTCCATGGCTGCTTTTGTAGCTCCACACCTGTAGCCAAAACCTTGCAGGTGCGGTTACACTAGAACAGTTGCCCACAGAAATTTCATTAGTCTGATTCTTGATTTGATTTCAATCTGAATCTCTCCCGAGGCCCCCGGGACCCCATCTAAATATACCAACCCATCCTAAAATATCATATTAACTTAGTCTAGGCCTCAAACTACATCATATAACATCAAAAACATGAATCGCACCCCAATTCAAGCCTATTGAAACTTATGGATTTTCAGCTTCTACAATCGATGATGAAACCTATCAAACCAACTCCAATTGACCTCAAATTTGCCACACAAGTCATAAATGATACAAAGGACCTATTCTAACTTTTGGAACTAATCCGAGCCTAGTACGCACAAAGTCAACTCTCACTCAAACATCTCAACTCTCCAAACTTCAACTTTTCGAACATTAGCTAATTCAAGCCAAAATGACCGACGCACCTCCAAATCAATATCTTGACACATTACTAAGTCCAATTTTTCATACAGAGCTGTCAAAACCATCAAAACTCCATTTCGGAGTCATTTACACATAAGCCAATATTCGGTCAACTCTTCCAACTTAGGCTTCTAACCTTGGGACTAAGTATCCCAATTCATTTGGAAACATCCCCGGACCAAACCAGCCACCCCGACGAGTCACATAATAACCAACGAACACAGAATAAGAAATAAATAGGAGAACGGGGCTAAAATACTCAAAACGACCATACTGGTCATTACAATATCTTAGGTGTTGATACCAAATTGCAGGAGATGAGGTGCTTCCAAACAAACTGAAGATGGAGGTATCCAGTAATTCAACCCAAAGAGGATAGAGGGAGCCAATGTTATCATATTGGATCAAGACTTTCTTGGTCTACATATCCTTCACAAAGAAGGTAGAGTTAGTAAATTCTATGTAACAATTATTATCAGCACAAAGGTGCTGAATAAATGGAAGATTCTATTTTAAAAGTGGAACATATAGAATATTATTAAGAACTAAAGATTTTAATTTTAGAGGGATAGAAGATAAACTAGTGGAGATAATAGAAAGGAGATTATCATTGCCCACCATGAACTTTGTTGAGCCATTGTAAGGGGAAAAAGAAGAAAGAAGTGAAGCATCACTAGCCATATGTGTAGAAGCCCCAGAGTTAGGATATCAAATTATCGGTTGAATCTCTTCGTGGCTCACGGCAACGGAAGACTTCGGAAAAGCATTGAAGACATATGAGTGATTGAACATATTTTTGCATTGTTAATGCAGTTTGATTATAACGAAAGCATATTTGGTAGTGCTTTGCATTATTGGGAGTAAATGGAGTGTCACGCACTAACCTCGGGGAGCGGAACAGGTGCTCAACTGAGGTATCCCGGTCAAGAAAGACTTGTTGGTTCCTACTATCTACCCTTATCCATGAATGATTTATCAATAAATAATGTGATAGGTTAGCCAAGAATATGTAGAGAAATGTCCAGTGTTGATCTTCCATTACTTGAGCAATTTCATTATTAGTTGATAAAACATTATAAGTCATTTTAAAATTCTTTAAGTGGAAGCAAAATGACGTACAATACCTCTAATTCCCACGTACATGCATGAAACATACTGTGTCTACGGATCCTCTAAACTGACACGACAGAAATATAGAAGTGCCGGTGATAAGGCCTCGGGTATACCTCAAAGCAATGTACAAGGATCAATACAATACAAGAGCCCCAATGTAGAGTAGGGCTCACCAAAGTCAGTTCAAGGGAGGGTCCGGTCCTATCGAAAATATTTGCCGCCTGCTGGGGTATCACTTGCATCCATTAAACATAATGTGTCCCCGACAAAAGGGATATTTGTACATGTAAAATAGTACTAGTATGTAAAGAAGACAAACAATATAAAAAAAATACGGTAGCTCAAAGAGAGGTAAATAAAGTACATCAAGAAGCTATGAAATTGCCTATAAAATCACATGGTGAGTCTTATTATACTTAAGTTATTCTGAACTTCTTTTAGATCAAGTGAGTTATAACTATCTGATAAGTCATTTGAGAAATTACACTCCGTTTGGTAGTTTGAGGTCTTAAGTAGCTTCATATGATTTATTACGACTTATGTTTATGGTCGGTTTTGGTCTTCGAATTATTCAGAATTAATTTGGGAGAATAATTATTAAATAGGAAGCTGTAAGTTGGATGAGTTGACCAAGTTTTACTTTTGTGTATGTGACCTCAGATTGGAGTCTTTATGGTTTCGTTAGGACCGAATGGTGATTTTGGACTTGGGCGTATGGTTGAATTTATATTTGGATATTTCTATAAGGTTTTGGCTCTATTTGGCGAAAGTTGGCAATTTTAATGTTTAAAAAGTTCATAGATTTGACCGAGAGTTGACTTCGATGTTACAGAGTTTGGAAGTTCCCGGAGTCGGAATAGGTTCGTTCTGTTATTTGGAACTTGTGTGCCAAATTTGAGGTGATTTCGAGTTGTTTTGACGAGTTCGACGTAAGTTTGAAATTTGGAAATTTGAAATAGTTCATTAACCCTTATTTGAGGTGTGATTCATGATTTTTGATTTTGTTATACATGAATTGAGACCTCAAGTATGTAAATGTTTATGTTTTGGGACTTATTGATATGTTCGGACGGGGTCCCGAGGGGCTCGGGTGAGATTCGGGTGGTTTCAGACCATTTCTAGCCCTTTTTAGTTGCTGGTTTTTTGATACACATGTGTGAATCGTGATCGCGGACCTTAGGGCCGCGTTCGTGAAGAGAAAATTTTTATTTGGGCCTACTGAATCGCGATTGCAGTAGCCTCTCTCGCGATCATATAGAAGAATTTCTTCTATCACAGGTCTGACTTTGAAAACGTATATCTTACAATCTATAAGGTATTTGGAGGTGATTCAAAAGAAAAGATTGTAGACCTTTGTTTCTAGATTTCAGAAAATCTTACCGTTTTTCATTTGAAGTTTTGTACCAAAAGTGATGGCCATTATACTACAGGCTGTCAGGAAAGAGTTTATAAATAGTTAATGGAATTCGTTCATCTCGATCGCGGGGACATGTCCGGGATCGGGGAAATCGCGATGTTGGTGACCGCGATCGCAAAAAAGAGGACGACTGACAGTGCATTAAAGAATCCAATTTCGGGATTTTGAGTTCATTTTCTTTACTTTTTGAGTTCTTGGAGCACGAATAAGGCAATTTTGGAGGAGATAAACACTCAAATCTTGAGGGTAAATAGTTTTATCTTTGTTTTGACTAGGATTATTACACCTAAATCAAGGATTTGAAGAGAAGATATTGGGGGAGATTTGTCTAAACATTCCTAAAGTGAATTATTGAGTTTTGAGCATCGATTCGGAGTCAGATTTGAGTGAAATTAGTATGGTTGGACTCGTATTCGAATGGGTTGTCAGAATTAATGAGTTTTGCTGGATTTTGAAGTGCGGGCTCGGGTTGACCTTTTAGTTGATTTTGATTATTTTATTAAAGATTCTAACTTTATCGTTTAGGTTTATTGCCGTTGGAATTATTTGATGATTTTGAGTTGCATTTGGCTAGTTTCAAGTCGTTAAGAGGTTGATTCTCATGCGATGACATTTGTAGAGTATTGTTTGGCTTGCTCGATATTTGATTTGATTTGCTTGAAGTAAGTTTCTTACTTAAACTTGGTTGAGGCACTAATTGCCTGAGTTATTTGTGATAGCTATGTGCTATAGGTGCGTACATGTATGGGTATTGAGCCCATATGTTGGCACCTAGGTATTTATCCATGCTCGGGGTAGTGCTTAGGCTATGACATAACTTGAACTGATCATTAAGCTTTTAGATGGGATGTTTCTCAAAGTTGTAACACTGTTGTGAACTATTTGATCCATGTTTTGAGGTTACGTAGAGGCTAATCTCCTGATTTAACTTGATATTTGCTATTTTCGTGATGAAATTATCGATCTGAGCTATGATAGCATACTTTTCACATAAATGTATTCGTTGATCATATACATGTATACTTATATATTTGCTTATGTTTGATATGATTTGGACTAGATGATTGTGACCACGTTCGGCGGATTGCATTATTATACAGGTGACCATGTTGGGTGGATTCTGATACTGTGACCACGCGGGGCGAATTGTGATTATTGGCACGTGCGTTCTTCAGGCAGCATGTGATTTGTCTGTGTGGTTGTTATATCATTAGCTCATGAGTTGTTTGTGTAGCACGTGAGTTGTTCGTGCGGATCCAAATATTGATATTATTGGCATGTGAGTTGTTCGTGCAGCATGTGAGTGGTCCATGCGGTTGACATTATTAGCATGTGCATTGTTCATGTAGCACGTGAGTTGTTCGTGCAGTGTGTGGATATGGATCCATCCCCCTAGAGTCACCCTCTCATGTTTCTCCCTTAATGGTGTACATGCAGATTATGAGAAACCGACGAGCTTTGTGAGCTCTGGTGAGCTGGTTATTGGTTTGGTTCGGTTACTGAGATTTGATGTGGGCATAAGAGCAGTGATATAAATTCTATTTGGATAGGGTTGCGTGCCACAATAGATTGATGTTTGGTTATTGCATT
Source organism: Nicotiana otophora (assembly GCA_000715115.1). Classification (NCBI taxonomy): domain Eukaryota; kingdom Viridiplantae; phylum Streptophyta; class Magnoliopsida; order Solanales; family Solanaceae; genus Nicotiana; species Nicotiana otophora. Next base: position 19,909 of record AWOL01S0009672.1, on the reverse strand, counting down.
TCATCTTAACTTGCAATTTTCTTGGTTGTTACATGATGTATTTGCATATATTCCTTATATGCTGGATTTTTGACTAAGCAAAATATGTTGAGAAAACTGAGAGCACCAATGTGGTTTTATCTGTGATTTCATGATTTGATCATGTTTCAATTATATACTTATTGGAATTATGAACTGTACGGGTGATAGCGAGTATCATTTATAATTCCTGCTTTTATTTCCTCGCCAAGGTTAGCTATGATACTTATTAAGTACATGGGGTCAGTTGTAATCATACTACACTTCTTCACCTTGTGTGCATATCTTGGAGCTGATGTTACGGTGTTTGGAGGGAGCTGATACTGAAGATGTACTTGTCTTTCGGATTTAGATACCACTTGTCCTTGGTAGTTTTAGATTCAAACTCTGTTTATGTACATTTTGAACATATGTTGTATTTACCTTCGTGTCAGGTTTGTAAATCTAAGTCATAGTGGCTCATGACTTGTACTACCAATCCTTGGGATTTTGTATAGAAGTTCAACTATTTTTATCATTGACTATTATTATTCTCATTTGAGTTGTGTTTACTATCATTTGGCTAACCTAGAGCGTTGGGTTAGGTGTCATCACGACTAGTTAGATTTTTGGTAGTGACAAGTTGGTATCAGAGCCCTAGGTTCATAGGTTCTACGAGTCATGAGCAAGTGTCTTGTAAAGTCTTGCGGATTGGTATGATGACGTACATGCCTATCTTCTAGAGGCTACAGGGCATGTAGGAAATTTTCTCATCTTTCTTTCCTTATCGTGCGACATTGGTTCAGCTTGAAGCGTATCTCTTGAATTCCTTCCACTCACTCGTATGTATGTGAGCGCTCAGTATTAGCTGTGCATCGACGGCTTGTGATTCCACGAATGAGGTGTGAGATATGTTTTCTGTGTTTTAATGATGGTCCAATTTGGAGGGCTTGAGGACAGGTTCGGACCGCAGCTTAGGCTTGGTAGTTTCAGTTGTGTGGGTATGTGCTTTTGGACCTATATGTCCGGTAGTGTCCCTATGTGTAGGATTGATGGCTTAGTGAGTGGTTGGATAGCTATAAGTGAGTACTATGTGACTAAGTTTTGCGCTTAGATGGTTTAGATATGACGAGAAGCGTTTGCTTGGGATATGGAAAAGACTATGTGTGCTTGATTCCTGTCTTGACGTGTTGTATAGTCTCGAATTATAATTGTGTTCAGGGATCATTCATGTTGTTCATTTGCAGGACGAAGTAGATTCTTATGTCTTGATGACGAGTTCAGACTTAGAAGGATTTGGCGATTGCATAGTAGTTGCGACTAGGATGAGGTCATAGGTGGGTTATCACTTGTGAGGTAGTCCATCGATATGTGATTCCTATGACGTTTCTATGAAGAGTATCCTTTCTACCAGCGGGTTATATGTGTTGAAATATTAGTATTGGATCACTTGAGAATGTTTGACATGACTGTCACAAGAATGTAGATGTGGTTAGCAGACGATTTGACGTATTCTAGCGCTGGTGCTACATGAGTTCATGAAGGATTTGGCTGAATTACAATACGAGATCATATCAATTATTGAGTAAGGGTATATTGGGATATCAGATGTTGTGTTCTATTGCTTAGAGCCAAGTGGGGGAGTCTGCTATCGGCAATTTGATTACATGGTTATGTATTGTATTAATTTTGGTATGAAGCATATTTGTGGATCAGTTCTGGCTTGAAGTGGTTGATTTCGGGGATGACTCGAGTAAAACAATTTATGGAGTATGATGTATTACACTTTATGCATATATAGAAATCTGGTAGTGATTCGGGTTTGTTATTCGTGGTGGAGGTAGTGTGCACGGAGTAAGGGTTCACTCGGTTGCTTAGATAAGCGAGTTACTTCTTTGGGTGTTTGGGTGCTAATTGAGCACAAGTCGTTCGGCTCGTTTGGGCGGTGCATTTGAGATTCGAATAGGGTGGATAACTCTCGAGAAGGTTCTAGTGGGTTTAAGATTCATATATGGTATTTGAGGAATTTTCGGATTTGTAAATGGCTAAGATCTAAGGTTTGCATTGGATGGTTCCGAGACTTGAGGTATTTTCGTATCGGTGTGGATTCTACATTTCAATATCAGAGATGTTAAGGAAACAACTTTAGATTTACATAAGGTCTCTTCAAAGTGGGTATTCCCGATGCAGTATTTTTGGGGTGCTTAAAATGAAATAAAGTGGCTTATCAGCTTTAGGGTGACGTGGTCTTATGCTAGGATCTCTTGTGGTGAGCTTTGGTTAAGGTTCGTGATGTACTGGCAAAGAGAAGTGTTAACTTTAAGTCAATTCAGAAAGAACTCGGAGAAATAGGATAACTTGGTAGTAGGTTGGATCAATATGATAATGGATATGATCAGTTCCTTTGGTTCTCTTTGTGTGGTGAGGATTTATGTGTGTTTTATGGCAATACTCGTAGGTTTGGCGACCTGCATGACTTGGTTGAGTTAGACGGATTCATTAATGATGGCTTGGTCTTGTGTTAATGGGTCTAGAAGAGTTCTCGATGATTCCTACCATGGCTTGGGACAAATGTTTTCGACATGTATGAGGAGTATGTTGCGTGTTGTGATTTTCTCATGAACGAGGGTTAAGTGGAACGTTTGTATTTGATGGGGTGTCTATCCTTCTTGTGAATCAGAGTTGATAATGGGATTCTTGTGTTTTCCTATGATGGCATGATAGATGCGGTGCTGCGTGTGAGATGGAGATTCGTATGTACAAGTTCGTGTTTCAATTTTGAATGGAAGGTCATGAATTCTGGACAGTATTGACGGTTTCAGATGTTTAGGAGAATTCTTGAACTATCTAGTATCACCTGAGAATGGTGAGTATTTCAGAAGGCGCACTGTATTTTGACTTACGGGTGCGTGACTAGTATTACAGTAATCGCCTAGATGGTCGACTGCTATTGTTTAGATTTTTCTATATGGCATAGAATAATTGAGGAAGTATTTCTTAAATAGGAGTCTTAGAGTCGGGATCGGATATGGGAGATATATCAGTTATTTGGGTGGTCGAGTCGAGATCGGATATGGAGATTTTTGTATTCTTGTGATTTGGAGACTAGGAATCTCAGAGATGGACTATCTTTTAGTTTTGCACTATGAAGATATGGACAAAGTTAGATTGTTGATGGTATGTATTATGGAAAGGTTTCAGTGGATCTTTGAGAAGGTTATCTACTAATTTCGGGAGGATTAGAATCGATTTGGAGGCCACTATTAAGCATAACGAGAATGTGTATTCTACATTGGGTCATATTTGTTAACTTAGTATAGCTATTGTTGAAGGGTGTGTCATCAGTTAGAGTTGATCTTATTCGTGCTTGATATGTTCGGGATGTTTCTCTTCTTTGTTACTATGGGTTCTGAAACTGTTGACTATTTACACACATGATGCAGTTTTGTTTGGGCTTTGTGGCGAAATTCGAGTGAGTCGGCTCTTAGGGTGTTGAATGGTTGATTGAGCCTTGGTTATGGTTTTTCTATTTATGGTATATTGTGCTATCCTTTTCTCCATGGTTATGATCATGCACATCGCGTATTTGTTGTTGATATGAATATGGTTGTTGATTATGAGCATCATGGCCCGAGGTATTTCATATGAACTGGTGTTTGGATGGGGTCACACATCGCAACGAAGATTGTATTGGGATATGATCCTTTTTGTTTATCTCGTGAGGTTTGGTTCTCCATTATATGATGGGTTCATAGAAGCGCGCTTGTGGTGGTATCTGTTGAGCTTGTAGAATGGTTCTCTTATTTTATTCTCTTTCTATTTTTGGGTACATTAGAGTTGTTTCTTATTCAGTGCACTAATTACACAGTATGTGGCTCGAGGTGGTGCTCGTATGGCGTATCGGTCGAGCAGCCTGAACTGGATTAGATGAGGTTAATGGACAAGGAATGAGTGCTATCGTATTTGATTAAGGTATGTTTAGAATAATAACATCTTTAGTCAACTTAGAATTTGCCTATTATTCTTATCGGGCGAGAGAGATCCACGACTTGTTGATCTTATGAGTGGTTATGAGTATATGTGTATTTCTCTCATTACGGGCAGTGTACAAGGGTTCAGAAAAAGGTTTTTGTTGATATGAGGTCTATTTTAGGTACCGTGTTTGTTATTGAGCAGATATTGTGGTCAGAAGTTATTGCCATGAGTATCAGAGTTATGTGGGATATCATGTGATTATATCATGAGTTACGGTTACGGCTTGATAAAGCTAGTTCAGACTTATAAAGTATATAGATGTGAGAATTTGGTCTTATAATGAATTTTGATATGGGGATCTGGGTTCTAAGGTTTATGGACTAACGTTGAAGTGAGGAGTTTTAGCTCGGTTGTGTTGCCGGGATTATATGGATTGTGGTGATATGGGATCACCCACAGGTATGTGTACGGAGAGGTTATACGGTGATTTGATGACTTTTGAATGACTCTTACGTTCAAGGACGAACATATGATTAAGTAGGGGAGAATATAATGATCCGACCAGTCGTTTATGAGAAACGGCACTTCGTTCGGTGGTTTCAGGTCTTGAGTAGCATCATATGAGGTATTACGACTTGCATGTATGATCGGTTTTGGTCTTCGAGTTGTTCAAAATTGATTTGGGAGAATGATTCTTAAATAGGAAGCTTTAAGTTGGACGAGTTGAACAAGTTTGACTTTTATGTATTTGACATCGGATCGGAGTTTTGATGATTCTGTTAGGTTTGGATGGTGATTTTGGACTTGGGCGTATGCCCGGATTTGCATTTGGATGTTTCTACAAGATTTTGGCTATATTTGGTGAAAGTTGGCAATTTGAAGGTTTAAAAAGTTCATAGTTTTGATTGGGAGTTGACTTAGATGTTATCAAGTTTGGACAGTTATTCCGGGAGTTGAAATAGGTTCGTTATGTCATTTGAAAATTGTGTGCAAAATTTGAGGTGATTCGGATTTGTTTTGACGTGTTCGACGTAAGTTTAGAATTTGGTAATTTGAAATAGTTCATTAAGCTTTACTTGAGGTGCGATTCGTGGTTTCGATGTCGTTATGTTGATTTGTGGCCTCAAGTAGGTTCGTATTATGTTTTGGGACTTATTGGTATGTTCAGACGGGGTCCCGAGGGGCTCGGGTGAGTTTTGGGGTGGTTTCGAACGATTTCTAGGCCCTTTTCAGTTACTGGTTTTTGGATACAGAGGTGTGAATCACGATCGCGGACCTTAAGGTCTCATTCGAGAAGAGAGAATTGTTGTTTGGGCCTACTCAATCGCGATAGCGGTAGCCTCTCTCGCGATCGCATAGAAGAATTTCTACTGTTGCAGGGCTGATTTTGGAAGCGTATATCTTGCAAACTATAAGAAATTTGGAGATGATTCAAAAGCAAAGTTGTAGCCCTTTGTTTCTAGTTTTTGAAAACTTTCACCGGTTGTCATTTGGTGTTTTGTGCCAAATGTTATGGCCATTATACTAGGCTGTCTGAGAAGAGTTTAGGAGTGGTTAATAGAATTCGTTCATCGTGATCGCGGGGACATGTCCGGGATCACGAAGCGCAAAATTGTGCCATATATTTTTGGAACCGCGATCGAGATGTTGGTGACCGCGATTGCGACCGCAAAGAAGGACGACTGGCAGTGCATTAAAACATCCAATTTCGGGATTTTGAGTTCATTTCTTCACCTTTTGAGTTCTTGGAGCACGAGTAAGGCGATTTTGGAGGAGATAAACGCCCAAATCTTGAGGGCATGTAATTTTATCTTTGTTTTGATTATAATTTTTCTTTACATGGATTATTACACGTAGAACAAGGATATAAAGGAACAAAATTAGGGGGTTGTATCTAAACTTTAGTAAAGTGAGTTATTGAGTTTTGAGTATCGATTCAGAGTCGGAATTGAGTGAAATTAGAATAATTGGACTCGTATTCGAATGGGTTGCCCGAATTTATGAGCTTTGTTGGGTTTCGAGTTGCTGGCCCGGGTTGACCTTTTGGTTGATTTTGAGTATATGATTAAAGATCTGACCTTTATCGGTTGGGTTTGTTTCCTTTGCCATTATTTGATGATTTTGAGTTGCTTTTGGCTATTTTCGAGCCGCTCAAAGGTCGATTCGCGTGGGATAGCATTTCTAGAGTATTGTCTGACTTGCTTGATGTTTTATGTGATTTTCTTGAGGTAAGTATCTTACCTAAACTTAGTTTAGGAACTAGTTGCTTGAGTTATTTGTGATAGCCATGTGCTATGGGTGCGTACATGTGTGAGTATTGAGCCCATGTGCGGGCACCGGGATGTTCATCCTTGCTCGGGGTAGTTCTTATGCTATGACATACCTTGAATTGATCGTTAAGCATTAAGCTGAAATGTTTCTCAAAGTTGTAACCCTATTTTGAGCTATTTGATCTATGGTTTTAGGTTGCATAGAGGCTAATCTCCCGATTGTACTTGATATTTACTATTTTCGTGTTGTAATTACCGATTTGAGCTATGATAGCACACTGTGCACATGCATACACTTTAGCATGTCACCTATACCAGTCAAGGAGCATGAAATCTGATATTCATTGATCATATACATGTATACTTGTATATTTGCTTCAGTATGATATTATTTGGACAGGATGGTTATGACTACGCCAGGCGGATTGTGTTGTTATGCATGTGACCACACCGGGCGGATTATGATATTTATTATGTGATCACGCCGGGCGGATTGTGATTATTAGCACGTGAGTTGTCCATGCAGTTATTATATCATTAACACGTGAGTTGTCCGTGCGGATCCAGATATTGATATTATTGGAACGTGAGTTGTCTGTGCAGCACGTGAGTTGTACATGCATCATATGAATATGGATCCATCTACCTAAGGTCACTTTCTCATATTTTAGTTGTCAATAGTGTATACGCGGATTGTGAGAAACTGACGGGTTTCTGGTTGATGTGAGCTCTGTGAGAGCTAGTTATTGGTTTAGTTCGGTAACTGAGATTTTGATATGGGCCTCAGAGCCGTGATGTGGATTTTATTTTGATCGGGTTGCGTTCCATAACAGATTGATATTTGGTTATTGTATTTCATCTTAACTTGAAATTTCTTTGGTTGTTACCTGATTTATTTGAATATCTTCTTTATATGATGGATTTTTGACTGAGCAGAATATGTTAAGAAAACTGAGAGCACCAATGTGGTTTTATCTGTGATTTCATGATTTGACCATATTTTACATTCTGTACTTGTTGGAATTATGAACTGTATATGTGATAGCGAGTATCATTTATATTTCTTGCTTTTATTTACTCACTGAAGTTAGTTAAGATATTTATTGAGTACATGGGGTCGGTTGTACTCATATTACACTTCTGCACCTTGCGTGCAAATCTTGCAGTTGATGTTTCGGTGTATGGCTAGAGATGATATTGAACATGTACATGTCTTCCGGATTTAGCTACCACTTGTCCTTGGTAGTTTTAGATTCAAGCTCTGTTTATGTACATTTCAAACAAATGTTGTATTTACCTTCATGTTAGTTTTGTAAATCTAAGTCTTAGTGGCTCATGACTTGTGTTATCAATCCTTGGGATTTTGTATAGAAGTTTAGCTATTTTAATCATTGACTCTTATTATTCTTATTTGAGTTTTGGTGACTGTCATTTGGCTTACCTAGCGGGTTGGGTTAGGTGTCATCACGACTAGATAGATTTTGGATCGTGACATGAGCTATATGAGCTATGTGTGGGATACAAAAATATAATGTAAATGTAATAATATATACAAATAAAAGACAATGAAAATGGCACCGATGTGTTTCACCATGCTGTCTATAGGGCTAACTTGTGCCTGTGTTTCACCAGTCCGTCCATAGTCAACCTTTACTATGCACCTATGTGTTTCACCAGACCATCCATAGGTCTCATCTTTACCACGCACCTATGTGTTTCACTAGACCGTCCATATGGCTTATCTTTACTTTGCACTTATACGTTTCATCAGACCGTCCATACGGCTCATCTTTACTATGCAACTATTCGTTTCACCAGACCATCCATAGGAGATGTAACACATGATTATACAAATGATCATTCCCATATAATATATATATATATATATACACACACACACACACACACACACACGGAGTCAGCATTCAGTTAGCTTTCTTAGGGTTACCATTTATTAGCCTATAGGAGTGCTACAAAATGATTCGATGAAGTCATTACCGGTGAGAGTGCTACGTTTGAGTCACATGTAGTACAAATTCTCATGAAAGTACCTAATCGCTTTCGACGATCACGAAGAGTTCTATTAGGCCATATGAAAGATTAAAGTAGTACAAATAACATTACCTTTAGGGTCATAAGATTTCGGATCATAGGAATGCTTCTAGTCCATGTTCATCACGTGGAATCATAGTTTATTACACTAGCACATGGTGGAGAATCATTGAATAGATTATAATGGCACATGGTACCAATTCATAATCTTTAAGGTCATTAGCTAAGTTCATTGAAACCATTGGAATGCCTTAATTTCAATGTCATGCTATATGCAAACTTGAACCTCTACAGCGTTATCATAATGGGAATACCATGGTATATGGAACTAAACATGCGAAAAGATTACATGGACATTATATAGCCACTTATCGCCCACAGTTACAGGCTAAGGATAAGATACAATGAAATTATTAAATCATGAATAGGAAGAGAACAAGAAATTCATTCTAAGCAATCTGACGGGAAAGGGTTTAGCCATACATACCTTAATCGCGCTTTCGTGGGATCCCTACTATGTTCCCCTACTTGAATTACATCAATCTACATTTTAAAAGTTTTATTGAACCAATATTAGCAAGAGTTCTCATAATTTAAGTCATTTAGGTATTTTATCAAATACTTAGTGTGCATTCTTGCTTACAACATTCCAACAATGGGATTTCTACATCCCACAACCAAATTCCTTATCAACAAGTCATCCTACCACCATCCTTAGGCAACCAACAACCTTTATTAGCACATGCATTCCCAACAATTCATTCCCAAACCAAAATTCTCATTTTTATACTTTATCTACACTCAAATTTCAAGGTAGAGGGTTTATGGATTCCAATCACCATCCCGTATGAACTAACACTAAAATCTCACTTATAAATTCATTATTGAACATTGCACGTGAGCTAGGGATGAAGCCTTACCTGGTTAGCCGAAGAGCTTGTGACCCCTTGAATCCCCAAAAATGGCAAGAAATTGAAGAGTAGGAAAGATTGAAGCTTCTCCTCCCTCCCTCTCTCTTTCCCTCTCTCTATAATGAAAATATTGATGTCTCTCAAAGATCAGGTTTTTCTCCCAAAATAACCCCTTAGCCCCTCTTATTAAAATAGAACCGGGTTAGGAATTTTCCAAAAATACCCCTCTGATGCCGAATGTGTGATCCCGTAATGGACCGTGAAACGCCTTTGCGATATGTGAAATGGGCCGCGAAATAGTCCTCCAAATTTTAGGTTAAAACTAGACAGGTATGTGACAGATGTGCGGTCCGCACATTAGACAGCAAAATCTCCTTCAAACATTTCCCAGGTGGCCTGACCAACTCCGCGATGGATCTCTGGTCCGCGTAACAACTATGTCATCCGCATAACCCACAACGAAAATGAACCTCAAATTCTAGTTTGCTTCAGCCATAATTCGCGATAATTATGCGGTTAGCGGAACTGATTCGCGGCCCACATAACTAACCGTAGAATCGCCCTTTTATACCACTTCTTCTACCGACTCCGCGACATATTACACAATCCACAAATCCGTATCGCGACGAGCTTATCTATAATCTTCTGAATATATTAGCTTGTCCGTGACACTATAAAACCTTAAATCCATGGCGGACCTTTACGGGCCTTACATGGAGAATGACCCAAAATTCCATCAAAAAGTTGAAAGACATGGCTTGGAGGTCGAAATCCATGCCATTGAGGAGAAAATGGTCGAGAAGGATTGCCACGTCCTATTCCATTAGAATGCCTACCATTTTTACCATGACCTCGTCCATCTTGTTGTCCCCTATTGAATTGATTACCACTATTAGGTTGTCCTTGAGTAGTAGTAACTAAAGCAGTGATCTGGTAACATGAATCTTCAATAGGGGTGTTCTAGATATGTGCCTCTTCAATAAGCACCATTACTCTCAAGGAGATAAAGGAGGCAGATTGCCACTAGCATTGAGGCCATACATAAATGTAAGATAAGACGGAGGAAGACCTTGCAAGACTTGAGTGACAAGATCATTCTCAGTAATGACCTTGCCTACAGCCATGAGGGATCAAGCCATATAGTGGAGTTGTTGCAAGTAATCTTCCATTGAAAGAGACCCTTTCTTGAAATTTTGAAACTTAGATTTTAGGTGAATAACCGAGGAGGACGCTTGGTCAAGATACAAGGATGCCAAAGTATCCCAATGATCTTTGGATGTTTCACAAGAAAAAATGAGAAGAGTTTACAGGATGGATAGAGAAAATATTGCATTAATCCAACTAATTGTTATTGTATCACACTAAGTCCATAGCTTGAATTCAGGATGATCAACTGAAGGACATGGAATAGAGCCATCAATCTTAGAGACATGATTGTGACTCTTTAACACAGTTAGAAAAACTTGCTTCCATGTTAAGTAGTTCAAATAGGTTACCCAAATAGGAAAAAAATATTTTGATGTTTGAAACGGATGGGGAGGAAGTAGAAGGCCAGGGGATGATTGAGAAGGGGGCGACTGAGTTGAGAGGAAGTAATAGCTTCAGAACTCATGGCTGATCGAGTGGCTTCTCATACCATGATGAAGTAAAGAATTTGATAAGAAAACCTAGATTGAAGAATAGGCCAACTTACGGCTTACTTCTCATTGCACATATTTATAAAAATATAAATGCCTAGTTCCCTACCCAATACAAACTCTTGAAACTTATCTCTATCATAACTAATTAAAAGTCATAAACAAGTTTAGATTTTGTATGACTTTAAAAGTTATGATCTAATGAGCTCCGTTGAAATCATTGATGTACATTAGGATTAAGTTTCAGTCCGTAGATTACCTGAGAGAATGTAACACTATATTTTTCCAGGTTATTTTAAGTTAAGCATGAAGAGAAATTCAAAGCAGCTAGTTGAGCTGAGCTTAGACAGAAAAACAATAACGATAGAATATGTAGATAGTAACAACTAACAATTGACAAATGAGCTTACAAAGGTTTCTATTTAATACAATATGCAAGAATCTAACCATTCAATATAATACCTTAAGATATAGAGTGGAGTAGTTCATGACCAATAAAAATCCCTTTTGAAATCTTTATTCAACCGGTTAGGAATAAGATTATCTTCTAATAATATTATGAGCTATGAAATAAGAGAACAGTAATGTCGATAAAACTTTTATTACGCGTTGCATTTATTTTTATCGTGAGTAATATTATTATCGAAATAACAAATATGCGAAGTTGCCTTTTACCATGACAAGCTCATGATACACTATCTAAGGATTTGGGGTTTGAGACCTCACTATGCCTTTCATTATAAAACATCTAGTAGTGTTGGAAATTAAACCAAGATTAATTTGTATTCCTACACCATTTAGGATTTGGTATTTACTAGTTTACTTAATTCATGTCTAGTTAAGTTTTATTTATCAAATTCATACTAGAATAGGTTTTGTTAGTCTAGTCAAATTTGGTTTGTAGTATTATAAATAGGGGTGTTACTACATATTTTCTATAGTGGAGAGGTAGCTATGATGTAGAGAGATTCAAGAGTTTATGAGTTATGAAAAAACCTCCTACCACGTTCTCTCCCTAGGTTAATACTATATAATCTTTGTTGAATTTCTTACTTGTGCCTAAATTATTCTAGGGGTATTTCAATCCTTCAAATTGGTATCAGAACCTGTGTGAGATTTTGTTAGAGCCTGTGTGAGATCCAACATAAAAATATGAATACTCTATTACCTAATTGTCCCGTTTTTGTATTTGATGGCAAAAATAACTTTGAAACTTGGTATCAACAGATGAAGAATTATTTTAAGGCTATTGGATTATGGTACACCATTGATGAAGGATTTGAGGAACCCACGGAAGGTACAACGTTGACGGGTGATATAACTACAAAATTGGAGAAGAAAAAATATTTAGATTATAAGGCACGCTACTATCTCGCCATCAAGGTTGAATTGTATGTATCTAAAAAATATTTGCATGCAAAGTCATCAAATGAGGCTTGGACAATCTTGGTGAAGTCATATAGAAAAGTTGCTGAAATAGAGAAGGAGAAACTGCAAGAGTTTAGGAGTCAATTTGAGTTGGCTCGTATGAGACCAAGAGAGTCTATCAAAGAATTCTTTACAAGAATTGAAAAAATAGTCAATGGTCTAACGACCAATGGAGAAGTATTGGAAGAAGTTAAAGTTGTTGAAAAATATTACAGTCTCTAAGTTTAAAGTTTCACAACAAGAAAGTTATTTTTGAGGCTACCAAAGTTCTTAGCATTCTCAGACTTGATGATTTAAAACGTGAATTGGTGACATACGAGATATCAATGAATCAACAAAAAGATGAGACATTGGAGGAGGCATCGCAAGAAAAGGATGATCAACTAAAAGAAAAAGAAGACACACCAAATCTGGCAAAAATAAATCAAGAAGACCAAAATTCAGAAATAGAGGAGAAAATAAGAGAAGGTACATGTAATTGTTGTTGTGATAGAGATTCCAGTGAAAGCAAAGAGAAGTCAAATAATGTTCAAATTGATCTGCCAAGAATTTCTAAAATTGATAAAAAGGACGATTTGGTTGCAAGAGATGCCCGTCCAAAAGAGATTGGTGTTTTACAAGAAAAGTTATTTGATGGTATTGAAGATGAACCTAGCAACGAAAAAAGCAAGACGATTCATCAAGAGAAAGTTTTTGATAATCTACCAAAGATTGAGGCAGAAATAACGTGGGATCTAGAACCACAACAGCGTATGATTATAGATATTGAAGATGCAATCAATTTCGTACCATTGTTCGAGATTGCATGTTTCAAGCAAGAGAAAATGTTTATTGGTGGCATTACTCTACATCCTATAGAATGACAAATTGGAGTTGAATGGTTGTACAAGTCCAACTACAAGGAAACCAAAAAGTAGATGATTTCAAAGTGAAGGAAAAATATGTTAATGATATTTTAAAGGGATTTACCATAAGTAAAGCCAAATCATATAAGAGCAATATTCAAGATAAATTGAAGTTGACAACAGATGACACTCGTGATTTTGTTGATGCTACATATTTTAGAAAATTGGTGGAGAGTCTAAGGTACTTGACTTATACAATGTTTGATATTACTTATGGAGTTGGATTAATTAGCAGATTTATGAAGACTCCACGACAATCCCACTTGCAAAAATGCGGGAAACTATTTTTGAGTCCCGCGAAATTTATGTTTCAAGAAACCGACAAATTTTGGTCGGTTTTTCAATTAAAATAAATAAAAATTAATATTAAAAAATGGACCAAAATTGGTCGGTTAATTCGGCTGTCTATTTAAAAAAACCAACCAACTTTGGTCGGTAATTTTACTTTTTAATAAAACCGACCAACTTTGGTCGGTTATTTTCATGCGAAAATACAATTAAAGAGTATAAATCAAATAAAAGACAATCTTAAAATAAAATATACCACTGGTCTAGCGGTAGAATAGTATCCTGCCACAGTACAGACCCTGGTTCGATTTCCAGATGGTGAATCGTTTTATTACATAATTAAAATACCGACCAACTTTGGTCGGTTTTTTCTGCAATATTTTTTTTTTTTGAATTTAATTGACCGACCAAAGTTGGTCGGTAATTTCTGACCAACTTTGGTCGGTATGCCTTTCCGACCACAAAAAGATCATCCACACATAAATGGTCGCGTTTTGGTCGGTTTTTGGCCATTACCGACCAATGTTGGTCGGCTTTTTTGATCGGTTTTTACCGGATTTCTAGTAGTGAGAAAAAGTACTTCTGGCTGTGCATTTTATATGGGTTCTGGTGTATTTTTTTGGTCTTCCAAAAAGCAACAAGTTGTTGCTTTATCAACAGCTGGAGCAGAGTACATGGCTGTAACAAGTAGTGCTACACAAACATTGTGGTTAAGAAGAATGCTTGGATTTCTTCAACGCAAGCAAGACAGTCCTAAAATAATTTTTTGTTACAGCAAGTCTGCAATTGAGTTAACAAAGAATCCAGTTTTCCATGGGCGTAGCAAACATATTGAGATCAAATTTCACTTTATTCGTGACTTGGTTCAAGACAAGAAGATAGTTATTGAGTATTGTAAGACTCGAGAGCAAGTTGCTGATGTTTTCACAAATTCACTAAGATTGGAGTTATTCATCAAGTTGAAGAAGATGTTGGGCATGATCAAGTTTGAATATCTTGGTTTAAGGGAGGCTGTTGGAAATTAAACCAAAATTAATTAGTATTTTCACGCCGTCTAGGATTTGGTATTTACTAGTTTACTTAATTCATGTCTAGTTAAGTTTATTTACCAAATTCATATTGGAATAGGTTTTGTTAGTCTAGTCAAATTTGATTTGTAGTATTATAAATAGGGATGCTACAACATATCTTCTATTGTGGAGAGGTAGCTATGATGTAGAGAGATTCAAGAGTTTATGAGTTATGAAAAAACCTCCTACCACGTTCTCTCACTGGTTTAATAATTTTGTTTTATATAATTTTTGTTGAATTTTTTGCTTGTGCCTAAATTATTCTAGGGATATTTCAATCCTTCCAGCAGTAACATTTAAATTTGGGTACTCCATCTCTACATCTGCTCTCTAAGACCTCCCGAGGAACTTCATATTGGCTTTCTTCCACATTTAAATATTCAACGCCCTGCCAAACCCAATCTTCTTTTAATGATGGAGGCTATATGTTACAATTTACTAATATCGTAGACATTATTAAGAAAAACACGTAGACATTATTAAGAAAAACATACAAGTATACTGTAATGCTATTATCTGCTTTCCGGCCATCCTCTTTTTAATATTTCCTGCGAAGATAAACATTTATCAAATAACGTTAAAAAAATTTATAAGCATCCTTTCAATTGTTATATAAACTAGAAATATTTTTTCCACGGAAAGTTAACTCATGTATATACTTTTTTCTCTTTTTTGTTAAAAAGAATGTGTATACCAGTTCCATTGATCAATCAAGCATAAAGATTGTTTACCCGGAAAGTCAAATATAGTTGAGTTTACAAATAGTTCTAAGGATATGTGATATAGCTTGACATAAATTGTACGTAGAAGTGAAACTTTTTTTGATTCTTGGTTATAAAAACGGGATATAAATTATTGAACAAGAAGAGTGAGTAAGCTTGAGTAAAACAAGCTCAAGAGATTTATTCTTCAATAAATAGAAGTAGTCTTTTTTTACAACGTGTGAACCTGCCCTGTGCTTACAAGGATTCCCCCCTTTATAGTAAAGGGATCTTACTTTATTTATAATAAAAAAAATATATAGTGGAGAACCCATGATGAATTGTCTCTTCCTCGTTTTCCGCCAAGATTCTCTCCCCTAGTGCAGTTGCAACGGCTCTTGTCTGCGAGCTCGATACTGGCTCGAGCTTGGTATTGGGTCGAGCCCTCGGGCTGAGTTCGAGTTCGACATTCGGGGTTAGTGTCAATCGGTCTGTGCATCTCCGATAACCTTCATGTTGCCTTGCGGTTCGATTTGGTCATGGGCTCGATAATTATACCGAGCCGATTCTTCGATCGGTCTTGGAGCTCGAAGCTTGTTTGTACTATCCTTGGAACTCGTCTCGAAGTCTCACTTCGATGGCTTACTATTCGAACTCGATCAAACGTACGGAGGCCGAAATCTATTTCGACCGTATACAGATAGTCCCCTCGTTTCTCAGGAAGAATGTGGTAAAAAGCGATATGATTTTCAACGGCTTAATTGGATTATAAGCTGACGTTTTCACTAGCTCGATCATGACGTACGTGATAGTTGTCCCGTCGATTTAGTCTTTCAAGGTATTTAACTCACGTCAGATCATGACGTACGTGATAGCTGTCTCGGCCACCGCTGATACTGAACCGCGACGGTATAAACCTATAAATAACCCTTCCATTTATCATTTACCACTTTTACATCTTCAATCTCCCAAATTTTCTTACTCTTTCTGCCTTTATTTCGCCGCTTGTAGAGCCACCTTCATCAGCGTTTGGCACCATCAACCTTTCATCTTCCTTTGCTTTTCTTTCTCTTACATCAATGGCAAAAACTTCAAAAACCGTACCTCAGAAGGAGAAAGCTTCCTCTTCACGGTCGTCCGGCGATAAGGCGCCAGTGGAGCTGCCTCCCCACGAGTATGTTCCTGGCCCGTGTACTCTAAAGATCAATTTTAAGGTTAAGAATCCTTCGTCGGTTCCGGGTCGATGTGAGCATGTGTCGATGTACATGTGCTCGATAACAGAGGGCCATCTCGAGACTGTAAGCAAAGACTGCAACTGCGGTCCCGTGGTTGTGTTGCAAATTCCCTCTCCCGAAGAGAGCGTTATCACTCATGTGGAGGGGTTTTTAAGTATTTATATTTACCCCTTCAGGTTGGGTCCCGTCGACCCAGTGATCATTAATTTTTGCAAAAGATATCAGGTCACCCTTGGTCAAATTCATCCTTCTCAATGGCGCATAGTAACCTTACTTCGCTTATTCTCCAACAAGGCTGGGGGTGGATTTCACCCTAAATCACCTCATACGATTATATCGGCCTCACATCTTTCGAGGACTAATCAGGCTCCATCGTCGGGCATCGAAAGCTTTAATGTCGAGCATCGATGAAGACACGGATTAGGGTTGGATGGGTCATTATATTCGGGTGAGGACCCGTGACCTTATCCCAGAAGAGAAGATGTCGTTCCCCGAGGAATGGAATTTCGACCGTAAGTGATTTTCATTAGGCGTTGCTTTTCGTATCTTTTTCTGATTCTATCTAATATCCCCTCCGATATACAGCTGCCCCTTGGATGCCACAAACGGTACCCGACCTCGAGGATTGGGTTCGAAAGTTAGCCTCGACCTCCTCTTATGCCGAACACGCTTGGCATGATTTGGCGAAAGGTAGGTGGGAGGTCAAGAATCACGGTAAAGATTGCTTCTCGTGTTTTTTGAAATGTTTTTTATGCCCCATTCGTTACTGACTTCCTTTCATGAAAGCGTAACCAAGGATGCCATTTTGAGGTCTTCGAGTGATGAGGAAGGAACCAAGTCCCCAGTCCCGAAACTGGGGAAAGATAAAAAGTGAAAAGCTATCTCTCGGTCAGAGGACCTCAAGCCCAAAATTCAAAGGGTGAGGAGGAAGGCAATCGCACTTCCGATGGACTCAGTCCAACAATTGAGAGAAGAAGAAGAAGAAGAATAAGAAGAAGAAGAAGAAGAAGAAGAAGAAGAAGAAGAAGAAGAAGATGCTTTTGCTTTGGTGGTCTGATCCGCGAAAGCTATCGAGGTCGCCAGACCTTCTGAGTCGATGATGGCTATACTGGTCGGGGCCAGTTCTAATACCCCGAGTCTCGATCAGAGCGTCCCGAGCGATTCTCTCGGGACCATGATAGTGGGTCATTCGCCTTCTCTTCCAACTTTTTCTGAGGAGGCGTTAAGGGAATCTCGAGAATTGAAGACCCCCGATATGGGCGGAGGCTCTAGTGTAGGGGATCCTTTTTGAGATTGCTTTACTGGATTCGGTGATGTCTCTGATATTAGTAACATTTCTCTTCTCCTAGAAGAGGCCCAACGTTTCATTTCTCGAGTAATGATTTTACTGCGCTTGGTTTCTTCATTTGTTTCTAAACCTGACTTGTGTTTTTCCCTTCTGTGTAGGCCGTTAGCAAGTTTCGAGCCGACCTCAGCCAGTATGAGGTCGAGCTTCAAAAGGTCTCGGGAGAGAGAGATGCTCTGCGGCTTCTTTGCGGCCAAAAGGACGAGGTTATAAGGGACCTCCAAGCAGATTTGGCTATGTCTCGTGAAGAAGAGGCCGAACTAGATAATCAGGTGAGCCTCGTTCGGTTAGAGTATGGGTTTGACCCAACTGTGGAATCTAACCCTTTGTTATCTCAGCTGCAGCAAATGGTTGAAAAGCTCGGGTTGCTTCGGGAAGAAGTCGATCAAATCAAGGCCGAATGTGATCGGTAGAAGGAGATTATCGACCGCCCGCTGCAGAAAAAGAAGCAATCTTGGACAAATTATCATCGGACGATGTTCAGCTTCAAAGCGTCAAGCAAAAAGGTTCGGCTCAGGCCAAGAGGAGCGAGGAGCTTGAAGCAAGGCTTGTTGAGGCCAAGGCGGAGATTGAGTCATTGAAAGTCATAGCGGACAAGTCTATTACCGTGTATCAAGCCGATGCCGAGGCTGCTTAAATGGAGGCAAGAGAGGCGGCGGATACTGCCGACACTCAAGCACATTGGGTTGCCCAACTTGCTAAGTGCCGATCTCGGAGGGAGACCCTTGAGAAGAAACAAGCTCGAGGTTTCGATCTTGCTGAAGAGATAAAAAGGGCCAAAGAGCTCGAAGATGATGCTGAAGCCTTGGTTTCTGATGGAGACGACGATGATGATGATGATGGTAGCAAGTGCGGGTCCGATAACGGGGGGAGCCCGGCGGAGAATATACCGCTCTCGATGATAACCTGTAAGCTTATCCCTTAGCTTCTATGTTGCATTTATTCACGTAAATAATCTTTGTATATTTATACTAATATCTTTTTCGTTTACTGACTTGCTTCTGCTTTCTTGCCTTGTGAAGATTTTATTCATTCCTTGCGAATGTTTTCATAAGGATTTAGGAGATATCATCGAATTCGGCCTTCGTAGCCATTATGGAAGAGTAAGTGTTTATTCGAACTCCAAATAAAAGTGGCCCATAGGCTAAGCAGTCGAGTGAATGATTCGAACGCGAACTTAAAGTATCGTAACCCGTAGGCTTTTTGTGATTGAGTGAGTGATTGCTCGAACTCGAAGTAAGATAGCCCTTAGATTTTACTAATTGAGTGAGTGAGTGTTTCGAACTCGAACTTAGAATATCTAAGCTCGTAGTCCTTCTGTGATCGAGTGAGTGATTGCTCAAACCCGAAGTAAGATAGCCCTTAGGCTTAAATAATTGAGTGAGTGAGTATTTCGAACTCGAACTCAAAATATCTAAGCCCGTAGGCCTTCTATGATCAAGTGAGTGATTGCTCGAACTCAAAGTAAGATAGCCCTTAGGCTTTAATAATTGAGTGAGTGATTGTTTCGAACTCGAACTCAAAATATCTAAGCCTGTAGGCCTTTTATGATCGAGTGAGTGATTGCTCGAACTCGAAGTAAGATAGCCCTTAGGCTTTAATAATTGAGTGAGTGATTGTTTCGAACTCAAACTCAGAATAGCTAAGCCCATTGGCCTTTTATGATCTATTGAGTGATTGCTCAAACTCGAAGTAAGATAGACCTTAGGCTTTAGTAATCGAGTGAGTGATTGTTTTGAACTCGAACTCAGAATATCTAAGCCCGTAGGTATTTTATGATCGAGTGAGTGATTGCTCGAACTCGAAGTAAGATAGCCCTTAGGCTTTAATAATTAAGTGAGTCATTGTTTCGAACTCGAACTCAGAATATCTAAGCCCGTAGGCCTTTTATGATCGAGTCAGTGATTGCTCGAACTCGAAGTAAGAAAGCCCTTATGCTTTAATAATTGAGTGAGTGATTGTTTCAAACTTGAACTCAGAATATCTTAGCCCGTAGGCCTTCTATGATCGAGTGAGTGATTGCTCGAACTAAAAGTAAGATAGCCCTTAGGCTTTAATAATTGAGTGAGTGAGTGTTTTAAACTCGAACTCAGAA
>AWOL01S0009671.1:51024-70284 GCA_000715115.1 Nicotiana otophora | reverse complement strand
GTATGCATATACAGTGGCACTTCAGAGATTCAGGTTGATTCTTATATGTCTTTAATTAATGTTAACTTACTGTTATGTTTCAATTCTGCCTTACATACTTAGTACATTATTCGTACTGACGTCCTTTTGTTGGGGACGCTGCATTCATGACTGTAGGTATAGATAATCAGTTTGACGAGCCCTCATAGTAGACGAGATTGGCATTCAGCGAAGGATCGGTAAGACTCCACCTCATTAGGAGTGCAACTAAGTCTATGAGTCATCGTGTCAGAGTTTTTCTACAGACTTATGGGTAGGCCGGTACCCTGTCCCATTTGATGTCAGATAATCCTAGAGGCTTTGTAAACAGAGGTTCATTTTGTACAGTACGTTAGAGGCCTTGACGACCCATATGTATTTATGTTTTAAGAACGATAGTTTATTGATACATTGTTGCCCACTTATAGTTATACATTACGAGTTATGGCCATGTTGGCCNGTCATGCATTTACCATCACGCTACGGTCAGTCAAGCAGTTATCAGTGGTCGATTGGGCAGTCATGCATCATACGATATGGATAATAGTCTCAAAGAGAAGCATTGTATATATGTAAGTATAATAAGTATGCATATACAGTGGCACTTCAGAGATTCAGGTTGATTCTTATATGTCTTTAATTAATGTTAACTTACTGTTATGTTTCAATTCTGCCTTACATACTTAGTACATTATTCGTACTGACGTCCTTTTGTTGGGGACGCTGCATTCATGACTGTAGGTATAGATAATCAGTTTGACGAGCCCTCATAGTAGACGAGATTGGCATTCAGCGAAGGATCGGTAAGACTCCACCTCATTAGGAGTGCAACTAAGTCTATGAGTCATCGTGTCAGAGTTTTTCTACAGACTTATGGGTAGGCCGGTACCCTGTCCCATTTGATGTCAGATAATCCTAGAGGCTTTGTAAACAGAGGTTCATTTTGTACAGTACGTTAGAGGCCTTGACGACCCATATGTATTTATGTTTTAAGAACGATAGTTTATTGATACATTGTTGCCCACTTATAGTTATACATTACGAGTTATGGCCATGTTGGCCCATGATAGTTGCAGAAGAAAAAAATGAGTTACAGAGTGGTTCGCTCGGGCCAGTACGGCACGGGTGCCAGCCACGCCTCCCCAGGTTTGGGGCGTAACAATATATGATTAACTTAGAGAAACAATATATAGATGTAATAATAGAGTAATTAAAAACCATCATTTCAGCACATTATGAAATGTAAATAAAAGTTTCAAGCCAAGAATATAAAAACTGAGATAGTATTATAAAATACATCAAGCTTCATCAACTATCCCAACGAAAATAGATTACTCTATTATGGAGTAAGAAAAGCTAAAATAGATATTTAGAAGACTAGTAATATTTAAAAGACTAAGGAAATTTTTTTACTACAAAGAAAGAAGACCAAGACTAGTTCTTGTATTACAAAGATTGGATATCTGTAAAGACCCGATCGGTCGTTTTGAGCCCTAGCGCATCATTCGGCAGTCTGAGGCCATGAATAGTCTCACATCAGGTATTATGATGTGTGCGCATGGTCGGAATTGAATTTCGGGTTGTTCAGAGTTGATTTGGAAAGAAAAGTCTTATTTCAGAAACTTTAAGTTGGAAGAATCTCACTAAGGTTTGATTTTTGAGTACACGACCTCGGAATTGGGATTGGAAGGGTCCAACATGCTCGTATGACGATTTTGGACTTGGGCGTATCTCCGGATCGGGTTTTGGATGAGCCGGGAGCATTTCGGCACCTATTGTGAAAGTTGGCATTTTGGAAGAATTTCATAAACAATGGGTTGAGGTTTATTGCAATGTTATCGATGTCCGTTTGGGATTACGAGTCTGGGAATAGCTCCGTACTGTTATTCTGGTATTGGGAGCGTGTCTGGAAATGGATTTAGAGTCCGTCGGTCATTTCGGGGTCATTTGGCGAAAGTTAGAAATTCGAAGGTTTCTGAGAAGTTTGAACGGGAGTGGACTTTGTGATATCGGGGTCAGATTCCTATTCCGAAAGTTGGAGTAAGTCCGTAATGTTGAATGTGAATAGCGTGCGAAATTTGAGGTCAATCGTACGTGATTTGAAAGATTTTGGCATCGCATGTAGAAGTTTGAAGTTCTAAAGTTCATTAAGTTTGAATTGGGGTGCGATTCTTAGTTTTAATGCTATTTCGGGCATTCTGAGGTTTCAAGCGAGTCCATTTTATGATTCCAGACTTGTTGGTATGTTCAGGTCGGAGGAGACTCGGACCAAGTTGGAAATTGGGAGCAACAGCTGAAGCTCCCAGTTGCTGTCATAATCGCACCTGCGCTTGGCCAGCCATAGGTGCGAGCTCGCAGGTGCGAGCTACGAGCGGCAGAAGCGAAAGAGTGACGCCAACCCAGCCATCGCAGGTGCGGAAGCTTTGGCGAACCTGCATGACCGCAAGTGCGAGAGCAGTAGTCGCAGGAGCGGATAGGCTCGCAGAAGCGGTCCCTTTTGTCCGCAGATGCGGAGCTTGGCCAGGTAAGGGAAATGCACACCTGCGAGGATTGTGTCGCAGGTGCAGGGCCACAGATGCGTCCAAGGCACCACAGGTGCAAACAATCGCTGGGCAGAATCGTTTTAAGAGCGGGATTTGGCTCTTCTTCTCTCATTTTTCACTTGCATGGGGCGATTTTGGAGAGCTTCAAGGAGGGATTTTCATCATCTATCTCAAGGTAAGTGATTCCCGCGTATTGTGAGTTAAATACAAGATTTATACATGGATTCAAGCATGAAAATTTGTAGAAATTTGGGATTTTGAAGAAAAAACTAGAAATTGGTATTATTGGATTTTGATCACGAATTTGGGCATGAAATTTAGAATAAATTATATATTTGAGTTGTTAATGCTTTGGGTAGTGTTAGTTTTAGAACATTTTCGAAATCCGGGCACGTGGGCCCGAGGGTTGCTTTATCGATTTTTTGAGTGGAGTTGGAGATTGTTATTAATTGATTAATTAGCCACAAGTAATACAACACAATCAATAAAGGCTAAAGGGATCAATTTCACAAGACAACTACTAAAATATAGGCCAAAATCCGAAATCGGCTCAAACCAGCCCCCGGGCCACGTCTCGAAATCCGACAAAAGTCACAAAACCCGGAAGCACATTCACTCACTAGTCTAACCATACGAAATGTATCAAAATCCGACATCGTTTGGTCCCTCAAATCCCCAAATTACACTCTCCAAAATCCCAAGCCCTAACCCCCAATTTGCACTTTAAAAACCCCACTAATTAGATGAGAAAACAACGAGAAAACACCATAGCTAAGGGTACTTAGGCTCAAGGGACTTACCTCAGTGAATTTCCTTGAATCCCCTTCAAAAATCACCTCAAAAACTCCAAAGTCCAAGTTAAAAATGGTGGAATGAGGAAAAATCTCGAAGTCCTCTATTTATACTTTCTGCCCAGTGAAACCGCACCTGTGGTCCCTTTTTCCGCTTCTGTGATGCCGCACCTGCGCAATTTCCATCGCAGGTCAGGAACTCACTTAAAATCCCAGGTTACGCATCTGTGGCCAAATACTGCACCTGCGTTTAACCCTCCGCTTATGCGGAAATCGAGCAACTCTTCACTTCTGCATCTGCGGGCTCGAAGATGCGACCCCCTTCTTGCACCTGCAGTTATAGTCCAACTCAACACTATCTACATCTGCGACCTCCCATTCACTTTTGTGTTCGCGCACCTGCGTCTCCCTCTCCGCAGGTGCGGAAAACACCAGCAGCAACAGTTCAACTGTATTTTTCAAGTTCCAAACCTTCCGTTAACCACCCGAAACAACCCCGAGGCCCTCGGGACCTCAACCAAATATACCAACACGTCCCAAAATATCATAGGAACTTAGTGGAGCCTTCGAATCATTCAAAACAACACCAAATTACCATAGGATTCAAACCTAAGAACTTCTAAACTTCCAAATTCCGCAAACGATGCTGAAACCTATCAAACCACGTCTGAATGACCTCAAATTTTAAACACATGTCGCAAATTACACCACGAACCTATTCCAACTTCCAGAAATCCATTCCGACCCCGATATTAAATTTTCCACTGCCGACCAAAATCGCCAAATTTTTAATTTTCACCAATTCAGGCCAAATTCCACTACAGACCTCCTAATCACATTTCAAACACGCTCCTAAGTCCAAAATCACCTAACGAAGCTAATGGAACAATCAAAATTCAAATCTGAGATTGTTTACACATAAGTCAACATCCGGTTTACTTTTCCAACTTAAGCTTCTAATAAAGAGACTAAGTATCTCAATTCACTCTGAAACCACTCCGGACCCGAACCAACTAACCCGACATATCATAATACAACTGAAGAAAACAAAAGAAGCAGAAATGGGGGAAACAGGTCTATAATTCTCAAAGCGACTGGCCGGGTCGTTACATCCTCCCCCTCTTAAACAAACTTTCTTTCTCGAACGAGTCTAGAAACATACCTGGAGCCTCAAATAGGTGTGGATATCTACTCCGCATTTACAGATGGCCTCCTTCATGGGTTGACCTCTCCACTGCACCTTCACTGAAGCTATATCCTTTGACCTCAACTTCCGAACCTGCCGCTCCAAAATGGCCACCGGCTCCACATCATAAGTCATATCACTATCCAACTGAACCGTGTTGTAGTCCAAAACATGGGACGGATCCCCAATATACTTCCGGAGCATAGAAATGTGAAACACTAGATGCACACTCGACAAGTTGGGTGGCAAGGCAAGCTTATAAGCCACCTTTCCTATTCTCTGAAGCACCTAAAAAGGCCCAATGAACCGGGGGCTCAACTTTCCCCTCTTCCCAAACCTCATGACACCCTTGATGGGTAATACCTTCAGCAAAACCTTTTCCCCAACCATGAAAGACACATCACGGACCTTCCTACCTGTATATCTATTCTGCCTAGATTGCGCCGTGCGAAGCCACTCTTGAATCAATTTCACCTTGTCTAATGCATCCTGGACCAAGTCTGTACCCAAGAGCCTAGCCTCACCTGGCTCAAACCATCCTACTAGAGATCTACACCTCCTCCTATATAAAGCGTCGAACGGAGCCATCTGAATGCTCGACTTATAACTATTGTTATATGCAAACTCCGCGAGTGGCGAAAACTGGTCCCATGAACCCCCAAAGTCAATGACACAAGCGCGTAACATGTCCTCAAATATATGGATAGTGCGCTTGGACTATCCATCCGTTTGAGGGTGAAAGGTTGTGCTCAACTCAACCTGAGTATCCAACTCTCGCTGCACGGCCCTCCAAAATTGCGATGTAAACTGAGTGCCCCTATCTTAAATGATGGAAAGTGGGACACCATGCAGGCAAAAAATCTCTCGGATGTAAATATCAGCCAACCGCTCTGAAAAGTAAGTAGTGCCAACTGGAATGAAGTGCGCGGACTTGGTCAGCGGATCCACAATAACCCAAATAACAACGAACTTCCTCGAACTCCATGGGAGCCCAACTACGAAGTCCATGGTGATCCGCTCTAACTTCCACACTGGGATCTCTAACCTCTGAAGCAAGCCACACGGTCTCTGATGTTCATACTTAACCTGCTGACAGTTGAGACACCGAGCCACAAACCCAACTATATCATTCTTCATCCGCCTCCACCAATAATATTGTCTCAATTCCTGGTACATCTTTGCGGCACCCGAATTGATGGAATACGGCGAGTTGTGGGCCTCCTCAAGAATCAACTCTCGGAGTCCATCTACATTAGGCACACACATCCGGCCCTGCATCTTCAACACGCCGTCATTACCAATAGTCACATCCCTAGCATCACCTCGCTGAACCCTGTCCTGAAGAACGAGCAGGTGGGGGTCATCATACTGACGCTCCCTGATACGGTCATAAAGAGAAGACCTGGAGACCACATAAGCCAATACCCGACTCGGCTTCGAAATATCCAATCTGACAAGCTGGCCAGCTAAGTCCTGAACATCTAATGCCAAAGGTCTCTCTGCTGCTAGAAGATATGATAAACTCCCCAAACTCTCCACCCGGCGACTCAAAGCATCGGCCACCACATTAGCCTTCCCCAGATGGTACAAAATAGTGATATCATAGTCCTGGAGAAGCTCCAACCATCTCCGCTGGTGCAAATTAAGATCCTTCTGCTTGAACATGTGCTGCAAACTCCGGTGATCAGTGTAGATCTCACAATGAACCCCGTACAAATAGTTTCGCCAAATCTTTAAGGCATGCACAATAGCTGCTAACTCAAGGTCATGAACAGGATAGTTCTTCTCATGAGTCTTCAACTGGCGCGAGGCATCGGCAATCATCCTACTCTCCTGCATTAGGACACGTCCAATATCTATCCTTGAAGCATCACAATATACGGTGTAAGATCCTGAAGCTGGCGGCAGAACTAAAACTGTAGTTCTGGTCAAAGCAATCTTGAGCTTCTGGAAGCTCTCCTCACACTCATCCGACCACCTAAATGGAGCACCCTTTTGGGTTAATTTGGTGAAGGGCGATGCAATAGATGAAAATCCCTCCACAAAGCGACGGTAATAGCCGCCAAACCAAGGAAGCACTTAATCTCCGTGGCTGAGGACGGTCTAGGCCAACTCTGCACCGCCTATATCTTTTTCAGATCCACCTGAATACCCTCACTGGACACCACGTGCCCCAAGAATGCTACTGAACCTGGCCAAAACTCACACTTGGAGAACTTTGCATAAAGTTTCTCCTCCCTCAATCACTGTAATACAATCCTCAGGTGCTGAGCATGCTCCTCATGTCTACGAGAGTACACCAGGATGTCATCAATGAATACAATAATGAATGAGTCCAAATAGGGCTGGAATACACTGTTCATCAAATGCATGAACGTTGCTGGGGCGTTGGTCAGCCCAAAAGACATTACTAAGAACTCATAATGGCCATATCGGGTCCTGAAAGTTGTCTTAAGAATATTCGAATCCTGAATCTTCAGGTGGTGATACCCAGACCTCAAATCAATATTGGAGAACACCCTCGCCCCCTGAAGCTGGTCAAATAGATCATCAATACGTGGCAAAGGATACTTGTTCTTGACCGTGACCTTGTTCAACTGCCTGTAGTCAATGCACATTCTCATAGAACCATCTTTCTTCTTTACAAATAGAACCAGTGCACCCCAGGGTGACATACTAGGCCGAATAAACCCCTTACCAAGGAGTTCCTGAAGCTGTTCTTTCAACTCCTTCAACTTCGCCGGTGCCATACGATACAGTGGGATAGAAATGGGCTGAGTGCCCGACACCAAATCAATACCAAAGTCAATATCCCTATCAAGCGGCATGCCCGGAAGGTCTGCAGGAAACACATCCGGAAAGTC
The DNA here is from genome assembly GCA_000715115.1 of Nicotiana otophora. Lineage (NCBI taxonomy): Eukaryota > Viridiplantae > Streptophyta > Magnoliopsida > Solanales > Solanaceae > Nicotiana > Nicotiana otophora. The sequence continues at coordinate 62,882 of AWOL01S0009671.1, read as the reverse complement.
ACGTACCACCGGAATAGAATCAATGGTAGGGGTCTCTGCATTAACATCCCTTACAAAAGCCAAATAGGATAGACAAACCTTCTCAGCCATACGCTGAGCCTTCAAATATAAAATTACCCTACTAGGTACATAGTCTATAGAACCGCTCCACTCAACCCTTGGAAACCCCGGCATCGCAAACATAACGGTCTTAGCATGACAATCTAGAACGGTATTACATGGAGACAACCAATCCGTACCCAATATCACATCAAAATCGACCATACTGAGCAGCAAAAGATCCACTCTGGTCTCCAAACCCCTAATAGTTACCACACATGACCGATATACGCGGTCCACAATAATAGTATCACCCACAGGAGTAGATACATGAACAGATAAAACTAAAGACTCACGGGGCATATCCATAAAATGAACAAAATATGAGGAAACATATGAATAAGTAAAACCATGGTCAAATAATACAGAGGCATCTCTGTGACAAACTGAGGCAATACTTGTAATCACAGCATCTGAAGCAATAGCATCTAGTCTGGCAGGGAGGGGATAGAAACGGGCCTGGCCACCCCCTGATCTGCCTCCCTCTCTCGGGCAACCCCTAGCTAACTGGGAGGGTGGTGGAGGAACTGATGCTGATGACATAAACTGGCTCCTCTGCGGAGCGGGACCTCCCACTATACGGGGACACACTCTCCTCATGTGACCAAACTCCTCACACTCATAGCAGCATCCCAGTACTGGTGCTGGGAACTGAAGGGAGCCCCGAGCACCAAGACAACTTGCAGAAGGACCTGGCATAGACAAACCCTGACCCGATAGAGCATGAGAACAACTCTGCGCTAGAAGGGCACCAAGAGATGAATGGCCCTACTGATAACTGTGAGAACCATGGCTAGATAATGCACCACGGTGAACTGGGTGAGCCATCTGAGCATGTCTGGATGGATGGCCTCTACCGTGCTGGAACTGACCCTCAGAAGGAGTACCACTAAATCCACCCTGTCCACGAGGCCTCTTGGCCTCCCTCTCAACCCTCTCCCGACCGCAAACCATCTCAATCTGCCGAACAATGTCGACAACCTCATCAAAAGTAGCACCAGACACTCTCTCTATGGTCATAAGCAATCGCATCTGATAAGTGAGGCCATCTATAAACCTCCTGATCCTCTCTCTATCTGTGGGAACCAACCAGATAGCATGACGAGCCAACTCTAAGAATCGCATCTCATACTGCGTCACAGACATATCATCCTAACGAAGCTACTCAAACTGTCTGCGCAACTCCTCTCTGCGGGACTGAGGCACGAACTTCTCCAGAAAGATAACGGAGAACTGCTGCCACATAAGGGTTGTTGTGCTGTCTGGCCTACGCCTCTCGTAAGCCTCCCACCAACTGAATGCAGCCCCAGAGAACTGAAAGGTAGTGAACGAGACCCCACTGGTCTCCAAAATACCTGTTGTATGGAGTATCCTCTAACACATGTCCAAGAAACCATGTGCATCATCTCCCTTTGCACCACTGAAAGATGGAGGCTGGAGTCTCCCAAACCTCTCCAATCTTCGCTGATCATCCTCGGGCATAGCTGGAACCACATAGTCCTGAGCAGCTACAACCGGCAGGGCTGGTGATACCCTCGGTGTCTGGAATCCCTGTACCACCTACTCTGGTGTGCGAGCAGTTGGAGTCTGAGCACCTCCCCTAGCCTGAGATGTGGCTGTTGCGGCTGGAACAGAGACCGTCTGAGCAAGGCTAGTGCACGCGGTCAGAATCTGTGCTAAGGCCTCCTAAAGGCCTGGAATCACAATAGGAATAGGTGGTGCCTGAGCTGGTGCATCAACAACTGGAATCTAGTCTTGATCTAGGTCAACTGGTGGATCTGCAAGTACTACCCTAGTTGTTGTGCTGGTTGCACCTCTGCCCCTACCAAGGACTCTACCGCGGCTTCAGCCTCTCGCGGCCCTGGTTGGTGGTGCTGGTGGCTGGCCCTCCTGACCGGTAGTACGAGTCCTCACCATCTGTGAGAGAATGAAACAACAGATGTTTAGTTACTTGAATCAACAGATTCACATGACAAGAATTCAAGAATGTGGAATTTTCCTAAAGGTTCTACAGCCTCTCGAAGATAAGTACAGACATCTTTGTACCAATCCGCAAGACTCTATTAAACCCGCTCTTGATTCGTGAGACCTATGTAACCTAGGCTCTAATACCAACTAGTCACGACCCAAAACCTAACCTGTCGTGATGGCGCCTATCGTGGTACTAGCAGAAATGAATTAAGATATTTAAAATAACCAGAATTTCTCATAAATACGGGGTAAAACCCAAATAAATATAAGTGCGGAAAAATAGCCCGACATCAGGGTGTCACTAAGTCATGAGCAACTAGACTATCAATCTAAAAGACAGTGTCTAAAATAGCCTGCGTCTAGATATCAATACAGAGAAAGAAATATAATAAGGAAGGAGCACAAGGTCTGCGAATGCCGGCAGCTACCTCATAAGTCTCCGGAAGATCAACTGCGCACGAACTCAATGACCTCCGCGTCCAATCACACCTAAATCTGCACACAAGGTGCAGGGAGTAACGTAGGTACTTCCAACTCAGAAAGTAACAGAATCAAATAAGGAACCGAGAAGCAGTGACGAGCTATCAAAATACAGTTCATATCAAAAGTTTTCAGTAAAGAGTGAACATACTTTCAAATCCAGTGGTATAAGTCAAATCAGTTCGAGCCCAAGTAAACAAATATGAATTTTCCAGAATTTTACAACAACATCGGACAGCAACCAAGTGCAACAATAAATAAAAGCAAGTAAAGACTCTCAAGGTAGCAGTCACTTAACTCATCTCATAAGCTCATACTCCCGGCTCTTAGCACTCAATACACACTCTCAATAGGTACCTGTGCTCACTGGGGGTGTACAGACCCCGGAGGTGCTCCTACATCCCAAGCGCTATATATTGCTGCAGCGTGCAGTTCGATCCATATGTTGTTGTGGCGTGCAGCCCGATCCAAGTACTACTGCGGTGTGTAGCTCTATCCGATATATGGCCTGAAGGCTTGTTGCGGCATGCAAACCCAATCCAATCTTGCTACGGCATGCAGCCCGATCCAATATATCTCACATAGCTCGCAACCCAGCACTCAGGCCCTATCTTAGTCATTAACCTCTCCAGCCTCTCGGGCTCACAGAATATCATAATAACCAGCCCAAATAGGGAATACAACAAGTATCAACAAGAAATGAGAGAAAACAGAGATATAACACAAATAAGACTGTAACTGAGTACAATATAGAAATTAGTAGTCAATTCAATAAATATTCGATCGTTGCGGGTCCCAATAGTGATATCATATGGCCTAAGCATGGTTTCTAACATGAAAGGCAGTCAATTGCTTAGAGACAAGGAAAAACAAGTAATAACAATGGCTATTCGACTTTACAGTCTCACGGGACAGACCAAATCACAATCACTCATGGTGCACGCTCGTACTCCCATCACCTAGCATATGCGTCACCTCCAAGTATCACATTATACCAATTCTCGGGGTTTCACACCGTCAAAACTAGATTTAAGACTGTTACTTACCTCAATCCGTGCACAAATCCTACTCTGAGATGCCTTTGCCTCTCAAATCGGCCTCCAATCATACCGAATCTAGTCATAAATAATACAACACAATCCATAAAGGCTAAATGTATCAATTATACAAGAAAACTACTAAACTATAGCCCGAAATCCGAAATTGGCTCAAACCGGCCCCCGAGCCCACGTCTCGAAATCCGACAAAAGTCACAAAACCCGGAAGCCCATTCACTCACGAGTCTAGCCATATGAAATTTATCAAAATTCGATATCGTTTGGTCCCTCAAATCCCCAAATTACACTCTCCAGAATCCCAAGCCCTAACCCCCAATTTTCACTTCAAAATCCCACTAATTAGATGAGAAAACAACAGGAAAATACCATAGCTAAGGGTACTTAGGCTCAAGGGACTTACCTCAGTGAATTGTCTTGAATCCCCTTCAAAAATCACCTCAAAAGATCCAAAGTCCGAGTTAAAAATGGTGGAAATGAGGAAAATTCTCGAAGTCCTCTATTTATACTTTCTGCCCAGTGAAACCGCATATGCGGTCCCTTTTTCCGCTTCTGCGATGCTGCACCTGCGGAATTTCAATCGCACCTGTGGAATTTCCATCGCAGGTGCGAAACTCACTTAAAATCACAGGTTCCGCATCTGTGGCCAAATACCGCACCTGCGATAGCGCACGTGCGCTTCTCCCTCCTCTTCTGCGGAAATCGACCAACTCCTGACTTCCGCATCTGCGACTCAGCTTCGCATCTGCGGGCTCGCAGATGTGACCCCCTTCTCGCACCTGCGGTTCCAGTCTAACTCAACACTGCCCACATCTGCAACCTCCCATGCGCTTCTGCGGTCGTGCACCTACGTCGCCCTCTCTGCAGGTGCGGAAAACACCAGCAACATCAGTTCAGCTGCATTTTCCAAGTTCCAAACCTTCCGTTAACCACCCGGAACCACCCAGAGGCCCTCAAGACCTCAACCAAACATACCAACACATCCCATAACATCATATGAACTTAGTTGAGCCTTCCCATCACTCAAAACAACATCAAAACACCAAATTACCCTCGGATTCAAGCCTAAGAACTTCTAAACTTCCAAATTCCGCAAACGACGTCGAAACCTATCAGACCACGTCCGAATGACCTCACATTTTACACACACATCATAAATGACACCACTAACCTATTCCAACTTCCGAAAATCCATTCCGACCCCGATATCAAATTTTCCACTCTCGATCAAAATCGCTAAATTTTTAATGTTCGCCAATTCAAGCCAAATTCTACTACGGACCACCAAATCATATTCCAAATCTGCTCCTAAGTCCAAAATTACCTAACGGAGCTAATGGAACCATCAAAATTCAAATACGAGATCGTTTACACATAGCTCAATATTCGGTTGACTTTTCCAACTTAAGCTTCTAATAAAGAGACTAAGTGTCTCAATTCACTCCGAAACTACTCCAGACCCGAACTAACTAACCCGACATATTATAATACAACTGAAGAATACAAAAGAAGTAGAAATGAGGGAAACAGGGCTATAACTCTCGAAATGACTGGCTGGGTCATTACATTAGATCAGTGGGTATGACTTGGGTATTGGAGGAAGAGTGTTAATACTCGAACAACCCAAATCATTATTGTTGTACCCTATTTTGTACTAGTCAAAATTGTGATTTCTCTATTGTTGATAAAAGAGAGTAGCCACCTAATAGTTAAAGGTATACTAGGTTACCTATTTAATTACTAAGTCATATTTCCTATTAGTCTGCTAACCGGTGAGATTATGGGTAAGGGTTCTGGTTCTTTTAAGGGGCGGGTGTTAGGCACCCCTTAAAATCTACTTGAGGTAGCTCCATAGGACTTAGACTAGGTTTGGAATTAATTATTTATACTATTCCTTAATTAGCGTTCTAAAGATATGGCTTACCGTATATTAGGACATAATTCTAACAAAGGGAGGGTGCAATTTAAAAAGGGTATGAATTTACATAGAAAAGTAACATTAGTGTATATACATTTGAAAAAGCTTTTGAAAACAGATATGAATGTAAGAAGGGAAAATTAAATTATACACTTGCTCCTAAAGCATGTGTAATCCTAAATATACCTTGATCTTTTAAACTTGAATAAAATGCCATCTTTTTTGAAAATCCATTTGTGCGGCAACACTTTATATTTTGAAACAACTCGATTCTTTTTTAAGATAAGCTTATGATTCGACTATGATTTTTCGTTTTGAAAGTGGGGCTGTCGTTTGTCTATGACTTGGGCTTCAAAATTTTGTTAAGAAAGTAGATAAGTGAAAACATAGTACCGAAATAAGCAATCATGATTGGCGAACAAGAAATTAGTTACTTACTAATTCTTTTTTAATCCTATGTTATTTAGGTCTTGCCTATATTTTATGACATTAGGGTATAAAGTAAAGCACATAATCCAATATATAAGTATTGTATACATGTAAGATAGAACAATAACAAAAGATGTAATAAACATGCAACAAGGCAGTGGACTAAACTGGCTAAGTAGTAAACAATAATAAAGGAGTTAAAGGAGAGAATTGGACTTTGGAAATTAGGCCCCAAGAATGCAGGCTCAGCAGTAAAGTATAATGACCCGACCGGTCGTTTTGAGCTCTAGCGCATCGTTCAGCGGTTTGAGGCCTTGATTAGCTTCACTTCAGGTATTATGACTTGTGCGTGTAGTCGGAATTTATTTTTGGGAAGTTCAGGATTGATATGGAAATGAAATACTAATTTCGGAAGCTTTAAGTTGGCAAAATTAGCTAAGGTTTGACTTTTTGAGTAAACGACCTTGGAATCAGGATTTGAAGGTTCCAACGGGTTCGTATGATGATTTGGTATTAGTAGCATGTCCGGATGTTGATTTGGACGTCCATAGGTTATTTCAGCATCAAATTTGCGAAAGTTGGAAAATTGGATGATTTTTGGGAAGTTTGACTGGGAGTGGACTTTTTGATATTAGGGTCGGATTCCGATTCTGAAAGTTGGAGTAGGTCTGTAATGTCAATTATGACTTGTGTGCAAAATTTGAGGTCAATCGGACCTGATTTGATAGGTTTCGGCGTCGAATGTAGAAGTTTGAAGTTCTAAAGTTCATTAAGCTTGAATTGGGGTGTGATTCATGATTTTAGCGTTGTTTGATGTGATTTGAAGGCTCGACTAAGTTTTTATTGTGTTTTAGGACTGATTGGTATATTTAGTCGAGGTTCTGTGGGCCTCGGGTTGATTTTGGATGGTTAACAGATCAAAAGTTGAAGTTGTGAGATTGCTGAAGGCTGGGCTCTACTGGTGTAACCACACCTGCGGAGCATTGATCACAGGAGCGAGCTCGGAGGTGTGGGATGTGTTGCGCAGATGCAGAAAAATGGACTGGGGACTGTGGAGCGTATATGCGGCAGGAATTCCGCAGGTGCGGACTCGCACTTGCTCTTGAAGGGTCGTAGAAGCGGAAGCAGAGGTGATGAGGCTGGTCCGCAGAAGCAGGGTTAGTTCATGCAGATGCACGCCCACAGAAGTGGGGACCTGACCGCAAAAGCAATTGGGCGGTTTAGTGTTCTCCGCAGATACGAAGGGCGGAATGCAAATGCAGTGTCGCAGAAGCGGAACTAGGCAGAACATGAAGTGATCGGACTAGATCATTTTGTCATTTTCATTTGGGATTTTGGAACTCGGTTCTTAGGGAGATTTTGAGGAGTTTTCATCATGTAAAACAAGGTAAGTAATTTCCCACTTGTTGTGAGCTAAATGTAAAGTTTATTTATGGATTTAAGGAGGAAAATTTAGGAAAATTGTGGGATTTTGGTAGAAAACCTAGAATTTGTTAAATTTTTTATTTTGACCACGATTGTGGAAATGGAATTAAGAATGGATTATATATTTGAGTTAGTAATGTTATGGGTAAAGTTTACCTTCGAAATATTTTCGAAATCCGGGCATGTGGGCCCGAGGGTTGATTTTATCGACTTTTCAAGCGGAGTTGGAAATAGTTTAAAATAATTAATTATGGGTATTAGAATATATTTTCATTGGTTTGCACTTTTGTTTGAATAGTTTTGGATAGACGGGCATCAGTTTGATGTGTTAGAGAGGCTTTGGAGTAGGTTACGAACTTCGGAGCGAGGTAAGTCTCCTGTCTAACTCTGTGAGGGGGAAACTACCCCTAGATGATATATTTGTTATCTGTCAATTATTGCTGAGGCTACATACGACCAAGGTGATGAGAGTCTGTGCGTAGCTAGATTCATGCTATTTTCGGGTAGACTTAGGTTCACACCATGCTATAATTGTACTATTTGATTCGTCTCTTGCCTATTAAATTCCTTTATTTTACATTACGACTTAAGACTAGATTGCTATTGTAGAGATTTTACGGCTTCATGATAAGCAGCAGGGTCGAGGACCCGTCATAGCTTCTTATTCTAATGGGATCGGGCCATTCACCTTGGTAGGATAGATACATCTATGGTTCGTACCGTTTAACCCTCAGTAGTGCGCACACTAATGGGATCGGGTCGTATGCCACGGTAGGATTTATGTACCACACTCTCATAGGAGCGGGCCATTCTCCTCCGCTATAAAATAGATTTATCTATGGTTCGGAAATATTATGATGGATCGGGCCGTACGCCTCAGCACTTCTATAAAATATTCTTATGAAATAGTGCGTAATAATTGGCAACAAGCCAGCATATCTAGGAGCTTTGGCTGATTGAACTGTGACGACCTATCTGGTAAGATCCATTGTATATATACTCCGATCGAGGAGGTAGTTACTGGCTGATAGTCTTAGTCATTACTGAGAAGAGGATTGTACCACATATTATACTTGTTATTTCGTTTATTTACATTGACTCACACCTGTTTATTTCTATTGTATATGTCTTATTGGACCACTAGTAAGTGTTGATGTTGACCCCTCGTCACTACTTCTATGGGTTAGGCTAGTTACTTACTGGGTACGCGTTGATTTACGTACTCATGCTACACTTGATGCACTTTTTGTGCATGTACATATATGTCTGCTTGTCTTTTGGGCGCAGAGGCGCGGCTATTGCGGGGACTTTACAGTGGGTTGCATTTTATATTACGGTATGTAGCCTGCGGAGTCTCTATCAAATTTATTTATATTCTCCTGTCTAATTTGTATTCCAGATAGATGTTGTATTTTCTTTATATTTCCTAGTTGATGCTCGTGCACTTGTGACACCGAATTTTGGGGGTTTCCTTAAGAATATTCATTATGGGTTCGTGTAAATATTTGTTTCTCTGTAAATTCTATTTTATAAGGTTCAATCACGGAAAATTATGATTTCAAAATACTAAAATGAGTATTTAAATTGGTAAATCACTGTTGGCTTGCCTGACGGCGGTTTTAGGTGCCATCATGACCGATAGTGAATTTTGGGTCGTGACAGCTTAGTATCAGAGCTCTAGGCTCACTTGGGTCTCACGAGTCATGAGCAAGTCTAGTCGAGTCTTGCGGATCGGTACGGAGATGTCTATACTTATCTTCGAGAGGTTATAGGGTTGTTAGGAGCACTTCCCTTCTTGATTCCTCATCGTGCGATTTGATTTCCATTGAAGCTTATACCTTCATTCCCTTCCTACTCATTCTTATACGATGTTGAGCTCTCGTGTCAATTGGATATCGAGGAGTTGCAGTGGTACTGCAGACGTGGAGAAGGATGTTTCTCCCTGCGTATTCAAGCGAGTTATTATTGTCTTCTTATGGAAGGATGTTCTGTTATTTTAGCCTTTTATCAGTATTGCCTATGGTTTTGAGGCTTATGCACAGATTGTTATGATGTTCGTGTGTTGTTACCGTGTTGTGTTGTTGTGAATGATATGTTGGTAATTTATGGATTGCGACAGTGAATGGCTCGAGAAAAACGATCTTGAGGAGCCTCAAAGTTGGTGTCAATTTACCCGTTCTGGTGTGTTGCGCAGATGCCGAAAAATGGCCTAGGGACTGTGGAGCGCAGATGCGGCAGGAATTCCGTAGGTGCGGACTCGCACCTGCGCTTGGAGGGTCATAGAAGCAGAAGCAGAGGTGATGAGGTTGGTCCGCAAAAGCGGGTTAGTTGACGCAGATACGCGCCCGCAGAAGCGGGGACCTGACCGCAGAAGTGGTTGGGCGAGTTTAGTGGCCCCCGCAGATGCGTAGGGTGGACCGCAAATGCGATTTTGTCATTTTGTCATTTTCATTTACGATTTTGGAGCTCGGTTCTTAGGGAGATTTTAAGGAGTTTTTACGGAAAACAAGGTAAGTAATTTCCCACTTGTTGTGAGCTAAATGTAAGGTTTATATGTGGATTTAAGGAGGAAAATGTAGGTAAATTGTGGGATTCTAGTAGAAAACCTAGGATTTGATAAATTTTGGATGTTGACCACGATTTTGGAAATGGAACTAAGAATAGATTATATATTTGAGTTAGTAATGTTATGGGTAAAGTTTACCTTCAAAACATTTTCGGAATCCGGGCACGTGGACCTGGGGATTTATTTAATCGACTTTTTGAGCGGAGTTGTGAATTGTTTAAAATGACTAATTATGGGTATTAGAATATATTTTGATTGGTTTGCACATTTGTTTGAATAGTTTTGGATCGACGTTCATCGGTTTGAGGTGTTAGAGAGGCTTTGGAGCCGATTATGAAAATTCGGAGCGAGGTAAGTCTCCTGTCTAACTTTGTGAGAGGGAAACTACCCCTAGATGCTTTATTTGTTATGTTTCACTTATTGCGGGGGCTACGTACGCACAAGGTGACGAGTTTCCGTGCGTAGCTAGATTCATGCTATGTCCGGGTAGACTTAGGTTCACACCATGTTATAACTGTACTATTTGAGTTGTCTCTTGCCTATTAAATTCCTTTATTTTACATTATGACTTGAGACTAGACTTTATATTGTAGTGTAATGACCCGGCTAATCGTTTTGAGTATTATTACACCGTTTCCCATTTACTGCTTAATTTATGCTTTACATTTGTTATGTGACTTGCTGGGGGTAATTGGTTCGGGTCCGGTGAGGTTTTCGAATGATTTGGAACACCTAGTTCCAAAGTTTCGATATTCAGTTGAAAAGGTTTACCAGATGTTGATATATGTGTAGTGACCCAGAGAAATTTTGCTAAGGAAAATTAATGTTTTGTGGTGTCGAGGTAGATCAATTAGTACAAAGGTTATAGAAATTTTGCTCAAACTTTTTAGGTTGAACAATGAACCGGGAAGTAAAGGATATCTTTTGGCGGAAAAACACATTTTTGTGGTCCATTATGCGACTGCATAATCACTCTGCGGGCTGCATAATGGCCTCCAAAGTGAGGCAGAAGAGGGCCAGTTTGGATGAAATCTGTGGTCGACTATGCGGCAGCATAATTGTTTAGCGGTACTATGCGACCGCAGAATAGGTATGCGGGCCGCATAGTGACCGCATACACAGACAGATATTTGCTAGTATTGGACACCGATTATGCGACCGATATGCGGTCCGCATAACTATTATGCGGTCGCATATGCTACCGCAGAACCTGTTCCGGAGCTTCAGTTTTCTGATTTTATAAACCCGACCCCATTTTTATAAAACACTATTGGCGTAATTTTGAAGGATTTCATCTGATATTTTAGAGAGAGGTGAGAGCATTTTAGAGAGATAAAGTGAAAACTTAGTCATTTATCCATCAATTTCTTGTTCAAGGTTTGAAGATTTCACAAGGATCTTGCTAGGGCTTCAAAGAGGTAAGAATTTCTTTCCTCAATTCTTCAATTTCGGGTTTGGAGTAAAGATGGGTGATTAATAGTATGATTCTTGGGTGTAAGAGTATTATGTATATATACCAATAAGGTTGTTGAAAGATTGTTAAGTTCAAATGGGTAAAGATTGGGTTGAAAATTGTAGAAATCTTCATAGACTTTAATTGAAGATTTGAGGTTCGAGTTGATGTCAGATTTTGGTAAAATTTGTATGGTTGGACTCGTGGTTGGATGGGCGTTCATATTCTATAACTTTTGTCTGGTTTCGAGACATGGGCCCCATGGGTGATTTTGAGTTAATTTCGGAATTTTCATTAAAATGTTGATTTCGTTAATTAGATGAATCTATTATTGTTGTATTTATGATATGTAATTGCTTTTTGCTAGATTTGGGTCATTCGGAGCCGGATATTCATAAGAAAGTTATTGTGACCGATTGATTGAGCTTGGTTCAAGGTAAGTGGCTTACCTAACTTTATGGG
>AWOL01S0009671.1:40443-50642 GCA_000715115.1 Nicotiana otophora | reverse complement strand
CAACATGTTTTCCTGTTATTTTGAGTTATACCATTTTAATGAGTACTAATCTATTTTTATTCTTAATTGAGTTATTCCAATATGTGTAGCTATCATGTTTAGTCTAATACAACATGTCTACGTGTCTTAATTGCTTATGTGAATTCTGTGCAACATGCTTAGTGAATTTCCTGCTTCTTCCCTGACTAGCACTTAGTCTAAATTGTAATAATTTCGTGATGTAGTTGTATTTCTATCATTCGCGCTGCATATTTACTTTGGGACTACGGAACGATATTCTGGGAGATCCCCTTGTACTGCATATTTACTTTGGACAACAGAACGATATTCTGGGAGATTCCCATGTACTGCATATTTACTTTGGGACTACGGAACGGTATTCCAGGAGATCCCCCTGTACTGCATATTTACTTTGGGACTACGGAACGGTATTCCGGGAGATCACCCTGCACATTTACGTTTGGGACTACGAGACGGTATCTCGGGAGATCCCCTGTTGTGATTTCTGTGTGCTGATCTGTTACCTTCTATGATTTCATTGTTGTTAAATTTCAGCCTTTATTTTATTGCGTTATTACACTCTATATTATTTTTATTATATATTTTCCTATAGGGCCCTGGCCTGACCTCGTCACTACTCGACCGAGGTTAGGCTTGGCACTTACTAGGTACCGATTGTGGTGTACTCATACTACTCTCTGCACATGTTTTTCGTGTGCAGATCCAGGTGCACCTTATCAGCCGCACTATCAGTGAGCCGGGACAGCTTTGGAGATTTTAAGGTATATCTGCAGCGTCTGCAGACCTCGGAGTCCCCTTTTTACTCTTTCTCATGTCCATTGTCTTCTGTATTTTTTTTCTTGTTAGACTCTAACGTATAGAGACACTAGATTTTTCCTTCTATAGTTTGTGATTCATGATGTTCAGGTTTTGGGATTTTTTTTGTATTTTTGAATAGTTGGTTAAATTTATATTTTTATTTCATTATTCCGCAAAATGTTAGGCTTACCTAGTTGTAGAGACTAGGTGTCGTCACGACGTCACACAGAAGGGAAATTGGGTCGTGACATGTAGAGATTTTACGGCTTCATGATAAGCCGCTGATTAAGTGTACTCTCCTTATGAAATTATCCCGTGTTATGCGTGCTCGTCGAAAAGTTCCCTTAAAACTATATAACTCACATGACTATTCGTGAGTGGGGTGGAGGTCCCGCCAAAGCTTCTTATTCTAATGGGATTGGGTCGTTTGCCTCGGCAGGATAGATACATTTATGGTTTGTGCCGTTCGACCCTCGGCAGTGCATACTAATGGGATCGGGTCGTATGCCACGGCAGGACTTATGTACCACACTATGATGGGAGCAGGTCGTTCGCCTCAGAAATAAAATAGATATATCTATGGTTCGGAAATATTATGATGGATCGAGCCGTACGCCTCGGCACTTCTATAAAATACTCATGTCAAATCGTGCGTAATAACTGGGAAGAAGCCAGCATATCTAGTAGTGTTTACTAATTGAACTGTGACTACTTATCTGGTAAAGTCCATTGTATATATACTCCGATCTAGGAGGTAGCTACTGCTGATAGTTTGAGTCATTACTGAGAGGAGGATTGCACCACATATTATACTTGTTATTTCGTTTATTTACTTTAACGCAAACCTATTTATTTCTATTGTATCTGTCTTATTGGACCACTAGTAAGTGTTGATGTCGATCCCTCGTCACTACTTCTCTAGGGTTAGGCTAGATACTTACTGGGTATGCATTAATTTACGTACTCATCGTACACTTGCTGCACATTTTCTGCAGGTATATATATGTCTGGTGGTCTTTTGGGCGTATAGGCGCAGCTATTGCGGGGACTTTACAGTGGGTTGCATTTTTTGTTACGGTCCCTAGCCTGCGATGTCTCCATCAGAATTATTTATATTCTCCTATCTAACTTTTATTCCAGACAGATGTTGTATTTTTTTTATATTTCCTAGTTGATGCTCGTGCACTTGTGACACCGTGTTTTGGGAGTTTCCTTCAGAATATTCATTATGGTGGTTCGTGTAAACATTTTTTTTCTCTGCAAATTTTATTTTATAACGTTCAATCAAGGAAAATTATGATTTCACAATACTAAAATGAGTAATTAAATTGGTAAATCATCGTTGGCTTGCCTGGCGGAGGTGTTAGGCGCCATCATGATCTATAGTGGATTTTGGGTCGTGACAGCTTGGTATCAGAGCTCTAGGTTCACTTGGGTCTCATGAGTCATGAGCAAGTCTAGTAGAGTCTTGCGGATCGATACGGAGACGTCTGTACTTATCTTCGAGAGGCTACAGGGATGTTAGGAGCACTTCCCTTCTTGATTCCTCGTCGTGCGATTTGATTTCCATTGAAGCTTATGCCTTCATTCCCTTCTTACTCATTCTTATACGATGTGGAGCGCTCGTGTCAATTGGGTATCGAGGATTTGCAGTGGAGCAGGATATTTCTCCCTGCGTATTCAAGCGAATTATTATCGTCTTCTTATGGAAGGAAGTTCTGTTATTTTAGCCTTTTATCAGTATTGCCTATGGTTTTGTGGCTATGTACAGATTGTTATGATGTTCATGCATTGTTACCGTGCTATGTTGTTATGAATGATAGGTTACTCATTTATGGATCGCGACAGTGAATGGATCGGGAAAAACGATCTTGAGGAGCCTCAAAGTTAGTGTCAATTTACCTGTTCTGGTGCTACAAAGATGGATTATGATTTGAGGCAGTATTTTGACAGTAAAGGAGGAGGAAGTACATGGTGGGAGGTGTCTCGCGGTGATTGAATTGCTAGCAGGTCAAGTACGCACAACAGAGGTCGATAAGTTGCTTAAGGAGATGGGTTAACCGAAGTGGGAGTGGCGGAGTTGCATATGGATTCTGTGGCAGGAAAGGCACTTGCCTTGAGAAAGTTTAGGGCTATTTGAGAATCGTGATGGAAGGCGATTTTGTCTATGGATTTTATTTGGGATGGTGACTACTGTACCGAGGAAGATTGAATATGGTAAGGTGGAGTTTTCTTGAAATGAAGAGAGGTGTGAAACACTTGATTATCGATTTGGATGCAACATGGCTTCGATTTTGGAATGTGTTGTCGGACTTTCAGTTGATGTCAACGGGGAATGAACAGACTTGTACAGCCGGTGGACGAGCGTGGGCTCATGAGGGTTTACAGATTTTGTAATAGTTGTACCCAGTGCAGCGCCGTTGGAAGATGCCGATATCGAATTCCACATGTGGGTTGTCTCCTGTGAGCATGTTAGCGGTTGTGTGATTTTGATGAAGTTTCTACGAAGAGATCTACTTACTACCCGGCAGAAGGTCGAATATGCGACTGTGACTGATAATTCGGAATGTTCATGAATAGTTTAACAATGGACTACGAGGAGTTTGGCGAGTTGATGGTGCGAGATCATGCTAATAGAGAAGGAGGAATCTTTGTGGGTTCTACATTATATGATGGTAGCTTAAAGCTAAGTGGGGGAGCCCACTGTATACGATTGGATCGTGTGTTGTCTGCTTGTGCGGTTTCTGGTTATCGGTGCATTGGTAGATTGATTATGACTAAGAAAGGAAAACATCAGGGGTAATTCGAGCAAAGAATGTGATGAATGTTTGTTATATTTTTCCTTATCGATTAAGGTGTAGGTTCTGGGAAGACTCAGAGTTTATGCTTCTTGTTGATTTGATGTACAAGGAAATAATTCAGTCGATTGCTTCTTTGAGAGGGTGTTCATATTCTAGCAGAGCGTTGGAGTTTGGTTATATTCGGGACCTGGTCAGAGTGGGTGACTCTCAACAATGGTCCTAGTGGGTAAAACAACTATAGTGCAGCGCATAAGGATTTTGGATCCATTGTGAGGTTAAGAATCGAGTTTTTGCAGTGGATTATGAAAGGGGGCTTGGAGTGTTCTATGTTATCATTGGGTCTGCAGTATAGTATTTGAGGAAAGGGAGAAATAGCTTCGAATTCGCGGAAGGTCTTGCAGAATGTGTGTACTAGTTAGAGATATTATTGTGCGCATGACGAGGGTATGAGATGGTTCATGGGTATTGAGATGATGTGGTCTCACGATTCAGGTCACTCAAAATGAGTGCTGATTGAGTTTGTTATATTGTGAACGGAGCTATCATATTCCTAAGTCAGGTCAAGGGTAAATTGAAAGAAGTTGGGTCGGTTAGCAACGGCTTAATCAGCATGATTGTGGGAAGGATCAGTTCCTTCGTGGTGTGATGTTTTACATGTGGTTTGTGGTTGTACGTATGGCTTGACAGCCAACATGACCTGATTGATTTGGGAGGTATTTGATTCAAATGGCTTTGTTGTGTAAATGGATTCCCGAAGAGTTATGACGATTTAGATCACGGTTTGAGGTTGTGTTTTCTGTTGTTTGGGAGTTCAGTTACGTGTCGCATGGGCTCTTCGGAAATGAGCTAAGTTAAAGGTTGCAAGCCGATAAAGTGTTATTCTACTGGTAGTTCAAGGGTTATAATGAATTCGTGTATTCTCGCGTAGTGGCATGATAGGTGTAGTGAGCGGCATGGGAATTTAAAAGTTGAGGACCAAGGTTGCAGTTAGATGTTCAGAGTAAGCTGACATTATACTAGTGTCGCCTGAGGATGGTGTGTTTTGTGGTAGAAGTGTTGGGTACTGAAATGCGGAAGCTTGGCCAGTATTATAGAAATAGCATGGTCGATGGCCATTAATGTTCAGATTGTACTACCTGGTGCGGAAGGTTATGGGAGTATATCCCATGGGAAGATCGTATAAGTGTGACGTGTTAGTCATTCGAATGTTAGATATTTAAAATAGGTATGGAGATTTTGGTACTGTCGCCAATGGGAGAGGTTATGACTGAGAGGCGCTCTATTCCTCTAGTTGTGGATTGTGAAAGTTTGTTTCGGATTTGACGGTTATTCTTATATGTCATGAATAGGGTCATTTGGATCCTTAGAAGGTTAATGGCCTAGTATGGGATGATCAGATTCGGGTTGAGGTCCGCTAGTAGACTTAATGTGGATGCGTGCTCTACATCAGATCAGGTCAGATGAGTTCATTAAGTATAACACTGCTTATGGAGGAGTCTTCGGGTGTTGGGTGTTATTCCTGTCGTCAGCTATTCTCTGTAATACTCTATTATTCCATGTGGGTTATGAGACAGCCTGATTATTCGTACGTGTGTTGTGGTCCTGTGTAGCTTATCGTTATTGCACCTTAACTGAGCTCGAGTTTTGTAGCGCATGGCGCTATCCGGCTCCCTAGAGTTGTATTTTTTGCACTTGGCGTGCTTGTGGTCGATATTTGTTATTTCTTAGGTATAGACATTATGGCTTGATGGGCATTTCCTTATTTATTATTATTTGTGGATCAAGTGCCACGCCGCCACGGGTACGTTGTTTGGATCGGGTTGCACGCCGCAATGGTATCATGTATGGATCGGGTTGCATGCCACAACAGTGTTATGTTGAATACGGTTCCCTATATCTATTCCTGGATATTTTGTTTCTTATCATCTGAGAAGGGTTCACAATATCTGTTCGACTGTTTTATTCGTTACGCGGACTGGATAATTCTTTTCCATAGTTTGTTCCTCCTTATGTGTCATATTCGAGTTGTAGCTTGTCGGTGCATAGATGGCGTCATATGAGATCTGAGTAAGTGTTTGAGGCGACCTATTGCCTACGTAGCTTGTACTGGGTAGGACGAGATTATTGGAGTTGAAAATTTGTGCAATCAGATTTATATAAGGTACATTAAAGGGAAAATATTATTATTCAGTTCAGAACGAGGTAATGGTTCTGGTCAGGGGGAGAGACTTCATGAATTGTTGATTCTGCAGGTGGTTATGAGTTTATGCGTGTCTCTTTCATCGTGGCAGTATTGCGAGAATTGAAACAGGACTTATATATGTCCTGAGATGTATTGCGGGCAGCAAATTCGTGAAATTTCCCCTATTGTAGTCAGAGGATATTATTATGGGGAACTGAATTATGTGGTGCATGGTGTGATTTTGGCCTAGGTGTATGATCATGTAGTGGAACAGTGCGTGGGGATTGGTACGGTGTTCGTGTGTTAGAATCAGGTCTGGTAAAGAAATTCGAAAGTTAAAACTTGGTTCTAAAGCTTGTTAGCTAAGGTTATAGGGAGGATTTTAAGTCTGGCTCGAGCTAGTGTGTTCAACAGGAATGTGGTGGCATGGGTAGGTTCACGAGGTAATAAGTTGTGACTCTGGACAATTCCGGAGCAGTCCTTAGCACGTTCGAGGACGAATGTATGTTTAAGTGGGGGAGAAGTATCCTTCTGTGGTAGGACCTGACCGGATGTTTTGAGCTCCAGCACGTCATTCAGAGGTTTGAGGCCTTGAGTAGCCTCACTTCAGGTATTATGACTTGTGCGTGTGGTCAGAATTTAATTTTGTGAAGTTCGGGATTGATATGGAAAGGAAATTCTAATTTTCGTAAGCTTTAAGTTGGGAAAATTAGCTAAGGTTTGATTATCTAATTTTGTCTGATGATTTTGGTCTTAGTAGCGTGTCCAGATGTTGATTTGGAGGTCCGTAGGTTATTTCGGCGTCAAATTGGCAAAAGTTGGAAAATTGGATGGTTTTTAAGAAGTTTGACAGGGAGTTGACTTTTTGATATCAAGATCGGATTCCGATTCCGGAAGTCGGAGTAGGTACGTAATGTCAATTATGACTAGTGTGAAAAAATTGAGGTCAATCAGACATGATTTAATAGGTTTCCGCGTCGAATGAGAAGTTTGAATTTCTAAAGTTCATTAAGCGTGAATTAGGGTGCGATTCATGGTTATAGCATTATTTGATGTGATTTGAAGTCTCGACTAAGTTTGTATTGTGTTTTAGGGATGACTGGTATATTTGGTCGAGGTCCCGGGGGCTTCGGGTTGATTCCGGATGGTTAACGGATCAAAACTTGAAGTTATGAGATTGCTGAAGGCTGGACTCTGCTGGTGTAACCGCACTTGCGGAGCATTGATCGCATGTACGAGCTCGCAAGTACGGGATGTGTTGCGCATATGCGGAGAAATGGACTGGGGACTGTGGAGCGCAGATGTGGCAGGAATTCCACAAGTGCGGACTCGCACCTTCGCTTTGAGGGTCATAGAAGCAGAAGCAGAGGTGATTATGCTGGTCCACAGAAGCGGGTTAGTTCGTGCAGATGCGCGCCCGTAGAAGTGGGGACCTGACTGCAAAAGCGGTTGGGTGATTTAGTGGCCTCCACAGATGCGAAGGGCGGACTGCAAATGCAGTGCCGCAGAAGCGGGTAGTATGTCCGCATAAGCGGAACTGGGCAGAACATAAGGGGATCGAACTTGGTCATTTCATCATTTTTATTTGTGATTTTGGAGCTCGGTTCTTGGGGTGACTTTGAGGAGTTTTTATCATGTAAAACAAGGTAAGTAAATTCTCACTTGTTGTGAGCTAAATGTAAGGTTTATATGTCGATTTAAAGAGGAAAATTTAGGAAAATTGTGGGATTTTGGTATAAAACCTAGAATTTGATAAATTTTGGATTTTGACCGCGATTTTGGAAATGGAATTAAGAATAGATTATATATTTGAGTTAGTAATGTTATGGGTAAAGTTTACATTCGAAATATTTTCGGAATGCGGGCACGTGGGCCTGAGGGTTGATTTTATCGATTTTTCGAGCGGAGTTGGGAATTGTTTAAAATGATTAAATATGGGTACTAGAATATATTTTGATTGGTTTGCGCATTTGTTTGAATAGTTTTGGATCGACGGGCATCGGTTTGAGGTGTTAGAGAGGCTTTGTAGCCGGTTATGGAACTTTGGAGCGAGGTAAGTCTCGTGTTTAACTCTGTGAGGGGGAAACTACCCCTAGATGATGTATTTGTTATGTGTCACTTATTGCGGGGGCTACATACGCACAAGGTGACGAGAGTCCATGCGTAGCTAAATTCATGCTATGTCCGGGTAGACTTAGGTTCACACCATGCTATAACTATACTAATTATGTTATCTCTTGCCGTTCACCTCGGTAGGATAGATACATCTATGGTTCGTGTCGTTCGACCCTCGGCAGTGCGCATACTAACGGGATCGGGTCGTACGCCAAGACAGAATTTATATACCACAATCTCATGGGAGCGGGTCGTTCACCTCGGTAATAAAATAGATGTATCTATGGTTCGGAAATATTATGATGGATCAGGCCATACGCCTCGGCACTTCTATAAAATATTCTTATGAAATCGTGCGTAATAATTGGCAAGAAGCCAACATATCTAGGAGGTTTTACTGATTAAACTGTGACGAACTATCTGATAAGGTCGATTGTACATATACTCCGATCGAGGAGGTAGCTACTGTCTGATAGTCTGAGTCATTACTGAGAGGAGGATTGTACTATGTATTATACTTGTTATTTCGTTTGTTTACTCTGACACACACCTGTCTATTTCTATTGTATCTGTCTTATTGGACCACTAGTAAGTGTTGATGTCGATCCTTCGTCACTACTTCTCTGGGGTCAGGCTAGATACTTACTGGGTACGAGTTGATTTACGTACTCATGCTACACTTACTGCACTTTTTGTGCAGGTACATATATGTCTAGTGAACTTTTGGGCGCAGAGGCGCGGCTATTGCGGGGACATTATAGTGGGCTGCATTTTATGTTACGTTTCGTAGCCTACGGAGTCTCCATCATAGTTATATATTCTTCTGTCTAATTTGTATTCTAGACAGATGTTGTATTTATTTTATATTTCTTAGTTGATGCTCGTGCACTTGTGACACCTGATTTTGGGTGTTTCCTTTAGAATATTCATTATTGTGGTTCCTGTAAAAAAAAAAATTTCTTTTTAAATTCTATTTTATAATGTTCAATCATGGAAACTTATGATTTCAAAATACTAAAATTAGTAATTAAATTGGTAAATCATCGTTGGCTTGCCTGACGGCGACGTTAGGCGCCATCACGACCTATAGTGAATTTTGGGTCGTGACATAAAGGGACAACAACAGTTGACTTCAGACTTTCAATAATGCAGCAGTACTAGGCTTGGGTCTGAGTTACTTAGGAACTCAGCATGCTCAAATAAATGTACATGTCCAAAAGAAGGAGAAGGTCATTAGATACATGCTCTATATATTCATTATATTCAACCATGTAGAAAATATATAAACAAATGATTGGAGCAAGAATATAATAAAATATCAATACTCAAATACTATGAGAAAACTTATACTAATGTGATGGTTGTACATGGAAAATAATTTGCATCAAAAATCCTTCATTGTCATTAAACACTAAACCCCTAAAAGAACAACAAGTGTCAATGAATTAAGGGCTAAGGAGAGAGTTATACTCAAGGTCGATGCCCCCTAACCACTGACGACTCATTTTTTCCTATGGGTTTAAATGCCAATAAGGCCCTTTCAATGTAAACTAACTATCATAGCACTCCATACCACAGAAGGATACTTTTCCCTTGACAGAATAATATGAGAACAATTTTACCTTATAACTACATTTCTAATATCGAATGAATGATGCTCACGCAAAACAAATTTAAAGGTTAGGTTTCAAACACATATGAAAGGGGAACAGAAACACTATAATATTATTAATAAAGATTTAAAAACTGAGGAATACATTCAAAGGAAAGGTAAAGAGCACCCAGTTCAGGTATGCAGCAATACAAATGCTTCTAACAACAGATTGGTTAACTCAGGCTTTGCAACTGACATATGTAGAGATTGACAATACTGCTTAAAAATTTACAAAGATTCAGACAGATGGTCATGATTGAAAACACTATAGATATTGTCAAAGATATCAGAACTCTTAGCATGACTATAGGTGATAGATCCAAACACGAAACTCTTAAAGATGCTTGACAAGATCATTCTCATAATAGTATCAATCTTAAACAATCCACTAAGTTCAAGTAGTATCAAAAGAGAACTTCTCATATGATAGAAAATGAGATTCAGTTTCAGAATAGCAAGAAAGAGAGGACTGAGTGTATCTTCAGAACAAAATATGAAGTCATGCAGACAAACATAGATGCAAGCAACATTTGATCAGTTTTATATATATATATATATATATATATATATATATATATATATATATATATTCGTCCATACTTAGCTTATCTTAGTTCCCACACATGCC
>AWOL01S0009671.1:0-37767 GCA_000715115.1 Nicotiana otophora | reverse complement strand
TATATATATATATATATATACACATATAGACATTTCAAATGGGGGTGTGATCTTACACAGACATGGTGAGCTTCCCCTATTATAGATTCAAGTCAGCAATGTCATAAAGGGAATTAAGAGGGGTTATAGACAAGAGAAGGATTATACCGGAACATGTTAAACTCAGGTGTATGGACTAAAATTAGCATGTGATTATGTAGCAGTCATACTCAGCCTGAAAACAGTTATCACTTAATTATAGCAAAATGATTATGACCTGTTTTTTATGAAAGACAACTAAATGAAAGCTTCACAAAGTCAGCAGTTCCATGGAGGAAATTATAGATAGGAAAAGTGTTGTACCAAACAAGTTTTAACTCAGTTATGCAGTTGAGGGTTACATCTAAACATGAGGCAACTATATTCAGCTTAACAGCAATTACCAGTCAACTATAA
This sequence comes from Nicotiana otophora, assembly GCA_000715115.1. Classification (NCBI taxonomy): domain Eukaryota; kingdom Viridiplantae; phylum Streptophyta; class Magnoliopsida; order Solanales; family Solanaceae; genus Nicotiana; species Nicotiana otophora. The sequence continues at coordinate 37,332 of AWOL01S0009671.1, read as the reverse complement.
CAAACATGATTATGTCTTATTTTTATGAAAAGGGGTGACTTAATCTTAGCAGAATATATACAGCAGAGTTATTGACATTCATGAAAACGTTCAACTCAACAATACTGTTTCATACAGATGCAACCAACAATTAGATATAATCATGAGAATGTCATAGTGATAACCCAGAAGTTGCCCTCAGAGTTAGTAGATACAGGCATAGAGAAAGAGAGCACTTAAACACTTAGACTTTCATGCTTCAGTTAAATGGTGCAGGATGTAAACTTTGAACTCTAAGGTTTTATCCCAATTAGGATTATCAGACAATGATCTCAACCATAAGACAAAGAGAATGCAGGAAACAATGTGTAGAGATAACGATCACAATAGAATCATCAATAGAAATTATGAAGTCTAAGTAAACATGAGAAGTCATTAGGGAAAATTACAGCTTAATCATGTTGACTATTTAGACTCAAAAATGAAAGTCATTTGAGGTCACATAACAGCTTGATCAACATTAATTAAAGACTTAGAAGCATGGAAAGTCATCATAAGTAAACAACATCTTATCATAAGCTGAAAATAACATTTCTATTCTAATTATAAGCATCATAAGCTAACACTGTTAAAAGAAATCAACAACATGTTCATAGTAGTCCAGTAAAATAATTAAAGAGATGGGGGTGAAGGTGTACTAACCTTCTCTAGGGCAGCAGACCAAATATGACTCGTTTAGCCGTTATGATCCAAGAACTCAAAGACTTCAACCAAATGAGTACCTCGGAGCAAAATTCAGAATTTGAGTAAGAGCTTAGCCTTAGTCGAAAAAATTCTACAACTGTTATATTGATTTTCAGCCTTTTTTCAGATGTTCTTAGTGTGCTTTTATTCAGTGTTAGGTGGTGGTAGATGAGAACATTAAAGGTCCTATTTATAGTGCCATTTAAGGCTCTAAGGTTTCACAGATTCAAAATTGTGAGTGGAAAGTGACGAATGGTAGATGATGTGAGCATGATTGAGTGAAATTGAAAGAAACGGAGAGGAAAATAGGGTCGAGTTTACCTGAGCACAAAGAGATCGATCATTGAAGCCTTTGGACCAGCGGTTAAACCCTAACGTCAAGAGGTTACTGCGTTTGACCTTTGGACAAAGAATAACAGTGGTGATGATGAAGAAACGCCATGCATGTCATGGATTTAATAGCACACGAGAGAAATTCGAGATTTGATATTACATCGTCGAGTCTAGGGTTCGGGTTTGGGTATTTTGAATTTTGAGTGATGATATAGGATATAGCCAGCTGGAATCGCAGATTTCAGAAGGCAAAAGGATGGTTTTAGGCTCGATCTTTGACTCATGAGAGAAAATCATATGATTTGAAGGTTTTCCTTTTTCGAGCTTAGGGTTTCAGATTCGGGGTCTTGGATTTGTGTTATAAAATTGGAATGTTCAGGAGGAATTCACGGTGTAGCAGGGACAGAAGGGATGATTTTAGAGGGATTTCGAGTGACCTTGCACAAATTTGTGCAAGGTTTTTGGAGATTGATGGCTGATGGAGATGAGAGAAAAGAGAGAGGAAAGGGAAAGAGAGGCGACAAGGTGAGGTGATAAATAATTAGGGTTTTGGGTAGGTTTAGGGTTGTCTCTGAGTTTAAGTTGGGATATGGAACGGGAGATATTGGATATGTTGATCAACGGATCCGATCATTTTGATAATTTGGAATTTAGGAATGATTTAAGTGGGAAAATCGGTGGTCGTTGGATCACTTTGATCAGATAGTTGAAAATAAACCTTTGTATGCTTAAGAATTAAAGTGGAAATAGAGTTAAAATGTGGGATGTTGATTTATTAAATTAACAATATAGGCCTATGTGATGTATTTAAAAAAGCTACTTGTAAAATAGAGTTAAAATGTGAGCTGTTGATTCTCTTAAAATAGTAAATATATTTGCAATTATATAATTTTAATACTACGTGATTAATTTTAAAACTAATACTTAATTAATTTGTAAAAATAAGTATTTATTACTAGAAAATACTTTAAAACATTTATTGTGAATTATTAAGTACAAATAAATTAATATTAAAAAGGAGGGTCAAAATTGGTCGTCAACAGCTGTTCCTCTTTGACCGGAGACGATGAAAGAGTTTTCGGACAAAGAAATTAAACCAAATCCAATTTTGTCCTGACTTTAGGCATGCATTGCAGAAATGGCATAAAGATTGCAGGATTGAGTTAAGGGAGATTCTGGGAAGATTTTGGGGGAGATTGGGAGATATTGGGGCCGAATTCTGGCTTTGAATTGCTTACATACCTCAGGCTTAACGAGGATCACGCCTCATATAATTCTAGAGTGAAGATATTTGAGGAAGCGACACTCGCAGGAATTGCCCCAATATCGTATTATGACGATATAGTTAGACGGAGGATTGGGCGCTCATGATAGCTTGAATTTTGAGGCTTGATTTTAAGGATTTGATAATTTTGAGTTTTACTAGTTTTGTGCTTGAACTTGGATCCTTGGCCCGCTAATGGGTTTGTTGTACCTCATAGCATTATAGTTTGGTCTGCTGCTTAGAAAAAGCTCCACGCTGCGGTGTTTGTTCCTGGAAAACAAATGAAATACATGCATACCAATATAGTGTAATGTAGAATATATTAAGATGTGATGTAAATGATGTAGGAATGATGATGCCTGGCTGCCGACGAACCGTTATTTGGGATCTTGATGATAGGATACTTGATCTTGACTCGATTTGTTAGCCAGGTTGTGTACCGTTTCGTAGTTGTCAGAGCATTTGAAGATTATCTCCGCTAGTTGGGAGAGCTTGATTTGTAGAGTGCGTCACCGCTTGTTGGGAGAGCTTTGCACTGAAAAATGTAAAGTAACCTCCACTTGGGAATGATTGATTAAGACCGTAATCATGCCTGAAGCTTCATGAGCAAAACGTCAAAACATTCAAAATAATAGAAAAGGAAATAAAAGTATGCCCAAGAGATACTCTTGACTGCGAAGCTAAGTTATGGCCATCTATAGGAAGAACGTCGGTGACGAGGTTTGCGACTGTCTCTTACGGCACCCGTTGTGACGGAGCGGCGATGCAGATTGCTTTGTTGGCGAAGTTTGCAGTTTTCTATATACAAGGCTCCAGTTGGCGAAGCCGGCGTTTGATTTGTACAAGGCGCTCTGATTGGTTGAGCTAACAATTTGCTATATACAGGACTTCCATTGGTGAAGTCGATGGCTTGTTTGTACAGGGTGTTCCGATTAGTTGAACAGGTGGTTTGCTATATACAGGACTTTAATTGGTGAAGCCAACGATCTATTTTGTACAAGGTGCTCCGATTATTTGAGCAAGCATTTTGCTATGTACAAGTTTTCCGTATTAGCGGTCTGACTCCAAGGTACCTGTAAAGGTTTCAAAGGTTAGTTGTAGTTGTACCATAAAAGATCAAGTAAAGGAGGAAGAGAGATAATCTTAGGCAAGTGGCGGATCCATTATTTGACCCATTGTGGTCTTAGCGCTTTCTTACTCCCTCTTGTCCCTGCACGTCAAATAAAAATTCTTAGTGAGGGGCGGGGAAGTTGGTTTGTGTCGACTACAATGTTGGTTTGCCCCGACGTTTGATATGATTGCACTGTGAAATTTGGTAGATGGAACAAATTAATGTATATATTGTTTTTTCGAAAAAATTTTGAAAAAACTTGGTTTTTAAAGAGAAATGTCGTCGTTCTGGATTATGACATGTTACGAAAGATTCTCCACATGCGAGTGTATCCACTTGAAAACTTTGTCTTATTGATGTCGATCTTCCGTGATGCCTCTGACAACGCGGCTGCTTGCTGTTGCGACTGCGTCCTAATTCGAACTAATACATTACAAGGATTTCCTAAGGTTATGACCGAACCCTTTTAGGTTGCCTACGTATCCAAAATATGGTGAAGATGACCGATCCTGACTCATACAGCCTACGTATCCAAATGGAATTGGGCCAAAGCATAGTTCAGTTACCATATATGCAAAATGATGATAATTAAGAATGAAAATGGCCGAGTCTATCTCAGACAGCCTACGTATCCAAATGGAATCAGGCCAGAACATAATTCAATTACAAAAGACGATTGAATACGATGAGGATTGCCTAGGTATTTCTTTCAATTCAGCGTAGTTCCTGAGCAACATACAAAGTGATATTTGGTTTTTCTATTACAAGAGAAAAGGGGAGAGAAACCAAACCCTATGTGGGTTGCCTATGTATCCCTCCATGGGAAATCACGTCGAACATAGTTCTATTAAATCAAAACCTAACTCTATTTGTCTTCAAACAAAGTATCTCTTGATTGCATCTGGGTTGATGGGCTTCATGTTGACTCTTCCATCCATTTCTGCCAAAATTAGAGCTCCACCCGACAGTGCTCGGTGAACCACGTAAGGACTTTGCCAGTTCGGTGCGAATTTTACTTTGGATTCCTCTTGGTAGGGAAAGGTTTTCTTCAAGAAAAACTGCCCCGATGCGAACTGGTGAGGCTTCACTCTCTTATTAAATTCACTGGCCATCTTGTTCTGATATAGCTGACCATGACATACTGCGTCCATTCTTTTCTCGTCAATGAGCATGAGTTGCTCATGTCTGACCCGTATCCATTATCTGTCATCCTTTTTTTCCTCTTGAATGACCCTTAAAGATAGTATTATCACAGCTTTAGTGTCGTATACTAACATGCACGGCATTGCCCCAGTGGATGTTCTCATGATAGTCCGATAACCCAGTAAGGCGAAAGGTAGTTTTTTGTGCCATTTTCTGTGATTATCCACTATCTTCCATAGAATTCTCTTGATATTGTTGTTGGGTGCCTCGACTGCCCCATTCATTTGTGGTCTGTAGGTTGTGGAACTGCGGTGGACGATTCTGAAATTCTCGCAGATTTCTCTTATGAGATCACTATTGAGGTTAGAGGCATTGTCAGTGATGATAGATTCCGGTATCCCAAATTTGCAGACGATGTTGTTTCGGACGAAATCTGCCACTACCTTCTTTGTGACGGCCTTGTAAGAAGACGCTTCGACCCATTTGGTGAAATAGTCAATAGCTACCAAGATGAAGCGATGTCCATTTAATGTGGCGGGCTCTATAGGTCCAATCATATCCATGCCCCATGTGGCAAACGGCCAAGGTGAACCCATTACGTTTAACATTTTTGGCGGAACCCATATGAAATCCCCGTGAATCTGGCACTAGTGACACTTATATATATAGCGGATACTGCCGCTTTCCATAGTCATCCAAAAGTATCCAGCTCACAAGATCTTCTTGGCTAACGTGAACCCATTCAAGTGGAAATCGGCACGTTCCTAGTATTTCCTCCAATAGTCTGGTTGCCTTGGCAGTGTCTACATATCTCAACATACCTAGATCTGAAGTCCTTTTATATAGGATTTCTCCGTTGAGCAAAAAGTGGTTAGCTAGCCTCCTAAGGGCTGGCTTTTGACCATTAGTTGCATTCTCCGGGTATTCACTGGTTGCAAAGAATTTCTTAATGTCGTGATACGATGGTTTACTATCTGGTTCTTCATCTACATGGAAGCAATATGCATGTTGATCCCTGATCTCTACCTCAATAAGGTCGATGTAGTTCTTTTTTGGATGCTGAATCATAGATGATAGGGTTGCAAGGGCGTCGGCGAACTCGTTCTGAATCCTAGGGACAATCTTGAACTCAATCTTTGTGAACTTCTTGCATAACTCCTTCACGCAGTGCATGTATGGCAGTATCTTGACATTCTTTGTGGACCATTCCCCCTGGACTTGGTGTATAAATAGATCGTAATTTCCTATGACCAAAGGCTCATTGACGTTCATGTCGACTGCCATTCTGATCCCAAGGATGCACGCTTCGTATTTAGCCATATTATTCGTACAAGGGAATCTTATCTTTGCAGATGCTGGATAGTGCTATCCAGATTCCGAAATCAAGACTGCCCCAATTCTGACTCCTTTAAAGTTTGTTGCTCCATCGATAAACATTCTCCATCCAGGGTACGATTTTGTAATATCTTCTCCAGCAAAGAACACTTTTGTTTTGGGAAAATACGTAGTAGGTGGCTCGTAATCCCCATCCATTGGATTCTCTGCGAGTTATGTACACAATTTCAAATTAGCTAAGGAGAATTTGCCATTTTGCTAGCTTTCCGGTAGGCATCGGCTTATGGAAGATGTACTTGTGCGGGTCGAGCTGAGATATCAGATGCGTAGTGTATGCTGTCATATAATGCCTTAGTTTCTGGGCAATCCAAGTCAGAGCGCAGTAAGTGCGCTCTATCAAAGTATACTTGGTCTCGCATGGCATAAACTTCTTACTGAAGTAGTGTATGACATGCTCCTTTCTCCCAGTTTCGTCATGTTGTTCCAACAGATAGTCAGATGCGTTATCCAAGACTGATGAGTAGAGCAACAATGGCTTCCTTGGTTTGGGGGGAACTAGCACTGGTGGATTTGATAGATACTCCTTGATTCTGTTGAAGGCTTTCTGGCTCTCTTCTGTCCATTTTGTGGCAGGATCCTTCTTTAGCAACTTGCAAATGGGTTCACAGATTACCATTGGAGTGGGCTATGAAGCGATTGATGTAATTCAATCTAGCCAGGAAACTCATTACATCTTTCTTCCTCTTTAGAGTTTGTAATTCCTGAATGGCCTTGATTTTTTATGGGTCCAACTCTATCCCCTTTCATGCTTGCAATGAAGCCCAATAGTTTTCCAGCGTGGACTCCGAACGCGCACTTTGTCAAGTTCAACTTCAGACTATACCTTCGCGGGCATTCGAAAAATTTCCTTAGATCGTCCAAGTGCTCCAAACGTTTTTGAGACTTTATGATAATGTCATCCATATACACTTTAATCTTCTTATTAATCATGTCATAAAAAGGGTCGTCATGGACCTCATGTAGAAGGCACCGGCATTCTTGAGACCGAACGACATGACTCTATAAAAATAGACTTCCCAAGGTGGGGTGAAGGATGTCTTCTCTGCATCTTCCTCGTGCATCAAGATTTGGTGATACCCCACAAAACAATCCACAAACAGCTGCATTTTATGCTTCGCGAAAATGTCGATGCAGATGTGAATATTTGGCAGGGGGAAATCGTCCTTTGGACTAGCTTTGTTAAGACGTCGGTAGTCCATACATATTCTGATCTTTCCGTCTTTCTTGGTTACTGGGATGATATTTCCCAACCAGCTAAGATAATTGGCAACCCTCACCACATTCGCTTCTATCTTCTCGGTCATGTTTTCCTTTATCCTCAAACTTAAATAACATTTTAATTTCCTGGGTTTCTACTTGACCGGCGGTCTAGTAGGATTGGTGGGAAGTCTATGCGAGACAATGTCAGTACTTAATCCCAGCATATCATCATATGCACATCGATGTACCGTCGGAGGAGCTCAAATAGTTTTCCTTCTGCTCAGCTTCTAGGTGAATGTTGATATTAGTTTCTTTTATGTCTTCTTCATTTTCAAGATTGACCATTTCTGTCTCTTCGAGGTTAGGCTTTTTCTAACTCTCCAACAGCTCGATCTCTTACGGGAAATTGTCAGGCATTATACTCTCGTCGTACTCCTCGTAATCTGGGTCATTGGGCTCGACGATTTTGTTACATGTCATAATCGCGGGATGCGGGTTTTTAGCATTTTGATTACTGAAAAGAAAAACTAAGTATAAATGAAGTGGTAAATAAAGTTGCAATATTTGAGAAAATGATTCTTTTTATTTCATCAAAAGAGGAACGTCTTAAGCATTCAAAAATAGGCAAATGACAAAAAGGTACAGGCACGGTGCAAGCCTCAATTGATCGTGCGCTATTTAAAAGAAAACTTTTACATTTCCATACTACCAAGAGTTTTGGTGAACCAAAGATGGACTGGCGGTCCAATTCCGCAACTCTTCCCCTGGTTCGGCATCCCTGATAGTCGGTGTCTTCATGTTAGTCCCTTCACAGCATTCTTCAATCATATTAACGAACAACTTTCCCATCTAGTTGATGATATCATCTTCTGGTACTGAATTCTGACCGGGACTTGAAACATGCTCTGGCACAAAAACCTTTTTCCCGGAGCTAACGGTACGAGCTTTCCCTTCCGGAGGTTGATATCCTATGTCGGCCCTTCCTTTCTACCCATTATGTTCAATTGGCTCTGTGATTCTGTCCGACCTGGCTTCCAGCCCTATTCCTAGCCTGTATCCATATTTTACCATCTCCCTCATAGCCATCTTGGATCTATACGGCGATTGCATTCCCAGGTTGTTTTCAGTTTTTTTCATTTCAGTAGTGTAGATGATTGCCACTGCATGGAAAGAAACTCTATCCAGCCCTTCAATGAGCGAAACAACATACTCCAAATAAGCGGAGTGACCCCACTTGACGTGAACCACGATCTCCTGACATCCACACTCGAATATTATGCATTGGTGTAAAGTGGATGGGATGGCCCCTGACATATGTATCCAGGGCCTTCCCAGTAGCAAGTTGTAGGAAGAGGCGATGTCCATCACTTTAAACAATATGGGAAAATCGACCGGCCCGATTTGCAAGGCCAAATAAATTTCTCCAATAACATCATTTTGCGAACCATCAAAGGCCCTTACCCTTACGTGGCTTTCCTTGACTTCCCTCAAATGAATTCCTAACTCCCGTAGGGTGGAGAGCGGACAAATGTTGACTCTTGACCCTCCATCGACCAATACTCGGGACACCACTTTTTCCCCATATTTGGCAGTGATATGAAGAGCTTTGTTGTGACTTGCGCCTTTGATAAGAAGTTCGTCTCTTTTGAAAGTCATCCTATTTGCTTCGGCCATTTTCCCAATTATTGCGGCCAGCTGAATCGCGCTCAAATGCATACCTCAAAACAAGGTATGAAATGGTTGATTACAATTATAGTAACCCAACGAAGAGTCGGGGTCGAATCCACAGGGAGCTAGATGGGAGTTAGGGGTATATATTCTAATGCGTGAAATTGAATTATCTTAATTTGCACTTACACAAAAAGGGTTTTGTTTCTATTTCTAATTTTTACACTAAAGTTTGGAGAATAAGGAAATAAGAATAGGATGATTAATTTTGATGTTTTTTCAAATTGGTAAAACGCCTAGGGTTGTGACCATCACCTCGGTGTTTTCCTAATGGGATAAAAACCTTAATGCTTGTTTTGTTGATCGGGGTGTATTATAGCTATCAACTCTCAATTACCCACTCAATACCTCTCGGTCAGAGAGTGGTTTTTCCTAATTTATCTTTCTCAAGACCAAATGGGTATCACACAAAACAATTGATTAAAGCTCAAGTCGGGTTATAACTATCTCTAGGTTGAACCCTTTAATTGGGTTAATCAATCTCTCGATTGACCCAATTCCTTGTTAGCCAAGTTTTCCTAGACTAAGTCTCTGTTTCTCAAGTAGAGACTAAGTCAAATAGGCATGAACTAATGTTTTCAACCATTAATTGCACAAATTAAAGCATGCACTAGGCTAAATAATAAATACCCAATCATAAACAAGCACTAATTTAATTACCCATAAGGTTAACACACTAGGGTTGGGTCACAACCCTAGTAAAAATCTAGCTACTCATGCTTGGGTTTGAAGAAAAAGAAGAAGAAATACTAATTAAACTCATAATGTAAAGTTAAAATGATAAAATATATAGTAACATACACCAAAATATAGAAAACTTCCAAAATAGGCAAAGCAAAATGGCTACAGAACTTTCTGATGTCAAAACTTAACCTAATTTTATGAAACTCGTCTATTTATATAATGCTATAAATTTTGGACAAAAATACCCTTCGGGAGGTTCTGCGGCCGCACAATTCCATGTGCGGTCTTCATAATTCTTCATCTCGTAGGAGCTGGAATTCTGCGGTCGCACAATTCTGAACTGCGACCGTGAGACATTATTTTTGCGGTATGAGGATTTAGCACTGCGGCCACAAGGCACTCTTCTGTTGTCTGTAATAGTATGATTGCATTCGCAAGACAATCTTCGGCGGCCGCACAAATCTTATGTGGACCGCAATTCAATTAAGCTCTGGACTTGGCTGTTTTGTCATCTCTCTGATCTTGGTCTTGAGCCCTTCTTTTGCGGTCGCACAATGCATGTGTGGTCCGTAATTTGCACGAAAGTCTGCTGGGTTTTCCTTCTTTGGTTGTGGCCACAGACGGAATTTTACAGACTGCAATTTCTTCTGCGGCCACATAATTTTATCTACGGACCGCGCTTTGTATGCTTATGTGCCCTTTTCGTTGCCTTGTGCTCGGTCTACTCCTCTTTGAGCTAAATTTCATCTCGGGATTCCAACTTCCAATATTCCTGCAATTTTGCATATTGTATTAGTTTCGGGAACGGAATTCAATGCTTTTAGACTAAAACAAAAGCTAAAAGGCGCTAATAAATAGTCGAAATCCCCACTTATTAACTCCCCCAAACTTAAGTATTTGCTTGTCCTCAAGCAAACAAAATAGTTCCCACCTCCACAACTTAAGGATCATTTCAGCCAGTCAAAGGTGAGCCATTCACACATCAGTTAGAACCAGCAATTACCCACACTACTTATGTATTATCAACAAGGTGATAAGTTAAATATTTATGCACGTATAGTTATAGTGTGACACTTGAGCATCAAGAGTTGACTTTACTCATCAAAGAAGCTTGCTCTCTCATGTAGGTCATTGTGGATCCCAAACTCCTCCTCCTCTACTCTTCGTTTGCCTAGGGCACTTAAGAATTTTAGCACTCAGTCCAAAGATTTATGAAAGGATCACTCATCTCTCTCAATAGAATATCGCAAGTACGGCTTCAAGTACCATAGGCTTTCCCCTCATGTAGATCGCCACTAATGTAAGCTTACTCTGCTTGAAATCAGGTAGGACTTCTTTTGGGATGTAATGAAAGCTTTTGGGTTAGGGTTAGATACAATGTGGTTGAGTAGTTATACCTTTCCTTAAGCACTCCATCTTTTTATTCTCGGCTATTCTTTGAGGCATTTTCTTTTCCTTGGGCGACTAGAGAGACTTAACATCACTCTTTCTTGATCATTACACTCATATTTCTCCATGTTTGGGCTCAATGCCTTTCTTTGAATCCCTTCAACTCTTCTACTTATTCATTTTTGTTGCAATTTTCTTTTTGTTCTTTTCTTTTCTTTGACTTATCTTCTTTTCATTTCTTTTTCTCTTTTTGTGCCTTGATACCCTTTTCAATTTCCTTGTCTCTCCCCAAAACTTACATTTGTAGTCATTTGTTTCAGATGAGTTAAGGAAAGTTCGGATGCCAAGAGAGGGTCACAATACAATGGGTAAAGGCTTGTAACATGATTTTCAAATGAGAAAGGCTAAAGGCTCGAAGAGGTTGACTAGGGATGACATGATTGGTAGGCAATAGAGAACTCAAACGGGCCAAGAAAAGCTTACAATAACTTCTCAAGCCAAGCAAAACTTAGGATTTCGCCTTGAAACACATTCGGGGCAAGTTCTAGACCTTTCACATGGGTATTTGGACTAACAACAAAGCATCTTACCCCTCACAGAACTAGATTGTTAAAGAGGAAATAGCCGAGGGCCCACAACAACCACATTCAAGATTGAAAATCACAATGGTTCAATTAAACCACTCGATGGTTGCCTAAGTCAACACAAGATTCACAAAGTCACTAACTAGAGCTATTTCTTTCAAAAACCTTATTTCTAACCATAAGCACGTAGTTAAGTGTGTTGGTACCAAGTGAAGCATGGTTGACTCTTCGAGCATGACTTAATTAGGTCTTTTTATTCAATACTACTACTGTTATTACCTAAACACAAAAACGGACTCAATCCCTTAAGAAGGTTGTCACGCCATCCATCGTTAGGAAGAGTCACCCGGTTCACATAAAAACTATATTTGGAAAGAACCGTGGCATTAATAAAACCAAAGGCTTATTATCTACTAAAACATAAAAAGAAGATACTAAATCAAGAAGAAGCTACTAACTCAAAAAGAAGCTACTCACTTAAACATTAACTAATAAGAAAACAAACATAAAGAAGATACAAAGCAAAAATTATTGAAAGCCTAACAAATATACACAATGGGGGAGAAGGAGAAGATATATACATAATAAGAGAAGAAGGGAGAATATATATAGAATAAGGAAAGAGAAGAAAAATAATGTCAAGTTATTACAAACCAGTTGTCTCAGAATCATCAAATAAGANAAAACCCCCCCCCCCCCCCCCCCCCCGAATAAAAATAACCATTATCCCCAATGCTTAACAAAATAAGAGTAAATGAAGGGAAAGAGTGAAGAAGACTCCCTATGGCTCTTTGGACATCTCTGTGTCCCCAGCAATGTCACCACCCTCAGTCTATTCCAATCGGATCTCATCATCCTCAACTCTGAGAGTGACTAGGTTGGTGAACATCTGACGCACTGCCTCGGCAATGGGGGAATCTGAGGTGCCAGAATAGAAGATTGTGTTGCAGCAGTATTGGATAAGTCAGACAGCTTTGCAATGGCTATCTGCATCCAGTTGTTGATGCTCGCCAATGTCTGGGAGACTCACAGCGCAGAAAGTGGAGCAGTAGGCATGGGCACCAGCTTCAAAGCCGAGGTGGAACCTGTGGCAGGAACTGCTGTGGGAACTGGGGATGGTGGTGGAGGCATGGCTGCAGAACCGGATGAAGGCTCGGCCTAAGTGGATGGAATATCAACTGCCTTCGCAACTACCATTGATGGCTCATCAGACTGGCCTGTGGTGGTAGATGGATGAACCTTTTTCTTAGGGTTGTGTGCATCCATCAGTGAGTAACATTAGAAGGGCTTCTTTTGCCGCACCTTTGTGTAAAAATCCCTCTGCACTATCCTTGCATCCGTGAGATACTCTGTAATGGTGTTGGGATACGGATAGGATGTCTCAGCTTGCCAATCAACTACAGAGATGTTGGCCGACATCACGACACCCACGTTGATAGGGTAAACGGCCATGATAGAAGCAACTAGAATAGCTTGAGGGATCGGAAGATATGTCTCGTTCTGGCACGGGTCTAGTCTATTGCATACAAAGGTTTGCCACCCCTTTGCCTCAAAGCTCAGTGTACTCCAGTGAATAGAAATCCCTGTTGTGATCCATGGTGGTGGTGGCCCAAGAGCTGCTAAAATATCTGGTAGCCGAGGACGAGCTGCATCCCCAAGTGCACATTTCACTAAGTACTATGTAGGCTCGACATCATCAAACCCCAAGTAAGTATTCAATGTGTGCTGATCAAATAGAACCTTGAGGTTCCTCACTTTAGTTACCTTTGTCCTTTTCTTGCTATGTGCCACATTGGCGTAGGATTCTCGGACAAGGTACTCCTTCGCATCCACCACGCTCTGGGTAAACCACATCCACCCTTTGCGTTCTTGAAACTGCCTCAAAACTTTAGGGCTCTTTTCTAGATCTTTCAACTAAAATTGTCACTCAACAGTGAGCGACCTCACTGGACACCAATAGCGAAAGCTGGAGAACGCAGCCAAACTGACAAACCGGTCCTCCCACACCTCTTTCTTCTTCGATCGCTCAAGGTCGGCAACTATAGTATCTCCCCTTCTACCATCATCGGGGATGTCCTGAAATTATGTCTCTGGTGCTTGGGGGGCATGTGTAGTAGAAGGCTCAGAAGCCTGACTGGAACTCTCCGAACCCTCGAACGTGTTGTGTGAAATGGATGACTCGTCCCTGAGTTGATACCTCTCTGGCGGCTGTTGTTTTCTTCCTAATTTCATGTTGTTGGGCACTAGGCAGGGGTCTCTTTCCTCGTCCCCGAGAAGGGTCACCCCTTCCTTTTGAAGTGTCGCCTCTACCTCTAGAATGAAGCATTTTCAGTACCAAGAAAAGGCGATTGTTAGATGCAATTTAAGTTCAGACATACAATGAATGTAAGGACACACAGAAGATACAGTGAGGAACACAGTTGAAACATGTTTCCAGGGTAGGGATTTGCGGTCCGTATACTTTTTATTGCGGCTGCAGAATGGGACTTGCGAATCGCATAATTCTCTTTTGCGGCCACAGAATTGGATTGCGGTCCACACATTTTTCATTGCGGCCGCAATTTAGATACAACCAATATGCCAACTCTTTGATAATAGAGAATTGGTTATTTTGCGGTCGCAACTAGTTTTCTGCGGTCCGCACAAATAGTCTTGCGGCCGCATATGTGAGTCACCAAGTTTACAACTCTCTAATCTCATGAAAAAGGTTGTTCTGCAGCCACAATAGGATTTTTGCGGTCTGCACAATTTTCTTGCGGACGCAAAACCATTCCTTTATAAAGTACCCTAGACTCAACTTCTGAACATTGACGAACAAGCAGTACGTTTTGCTTAGGGCTTGCAATTATTTCCCAATTTTGACATGGAAACAACATCTAAGCATGAAAATCTATTGATCCATTCCCCCTAGAGCATTTTCTAGTCTACCCACTATATATTTACCCTGTATGGTTGTTCAATTAGATTCAATCAGACAAATGGTATAAATCTTTACTAAAAATCTACAAATTAAAAGAAATTAACAAGATTATGAAGCATACCAGATATAAATGAGTGCAAGAGATGAGTGATCAATAGTTACTAGACGTGTGGGCAAATGATCTAGCAAGGGATTTCAAATTGGTGCAAGTTTTGTGCTCAGAGAGGGACAAGGGGAACAGTGCCCTAGCCTCTCTATTTATACTTAACGATTTTTTCCAAGGGGAGGGGAAGTGAGTGTTGCCGCAAAATTCCAATTGCGGTCCGCACTATGTTACCTGGGGACTCAGTTGTCCTTTCGTTTTGTGGTCCGCAAAATTGTGTTTGCATCCGCAGATTTTATTGCGGACCACAAAATTTGTGTTGCGGTCGCAGATCGACCATTTTTCTGACAAGCCAACTTCAGAGAGCTATCACTTTCCACCTTCAATTTGTACGGTCTGCAATTTAATTGTGCGGCCGCAGAGCACCCTTTTGCTTCAGCAACTAAAATTGTGTGGTCTGCACAATGCAAGTGCGGACCGCAATTCTTTCCACACTTAACCAATTTTCTGGGCACAATCATCCCTACAGCGTACTTCAAATCAAGTTAGCACAAAAATAACTCCTAACTACAAGAGAAACAAAAAAAAGAAAAACACATGGATTGCCTCCCAAGAAGTGCCCGATTTAACATCGCGACACGATGCAAATTACCATAATTTGAAATGAATCACCGCAACGACGTGGCCATTACCAACTTTTTCCAAATAGTTCTTCACCCGATGACTGTTGACTCGGAATACCTCATTATTTTTGTTCTTCAAGTCCAATGCACCAAAAGGTGTCACACCCACAATTTCAAAGGGACAACTCCATTTAGACTTTAGCTTTCTGAGAAACATCCTCAATTGTGAGTTGAACAACAATACAAGATCACCCACCTTGAACTCTTTGTTCCAAATGTATTTGTCATGAAGATATTTCATCTTTTCTTTGTACAAGGACGAACTTGTATAAGCATGATACCGGAACTCATCCAATTCATTCAAATGTGCAACCCTCAAGTTAGCGGCTATATCCCAATCAGGATTCAACTTTTTTAGAGCCCACATGGCTTTGTGCTCAAGTTCCATCAAAGATGACAAGCTTTGCCGAACACCAACTGGTATGGGGACATTCCGATAGGAGTTTTGAAAGCAGTCTGATAAGCCCATAGTGCATCATCAAGCTTCTTGGACAAATCCACCCGATTAGCATTCACTGTTTTGGACAAGATACTCTTTATCTCCCGGTTGGAGACTTCCACTTGACCTCTAGCTTGTGGATGATGGGGAATCGTAACTTTATGAGTAACACCATACTTGCTAAGTAAGGTGTCAAAAGCCTTGTTACAAAAATGCGACCCCACATTGCTTATGATAGCCTGTGGAGTACCAAACCTTGTGAAAATATTCTTCTTCAAGAATGCCATCACACTCCTCGCTTCGTTGTTGGGTAGAGAAATGACCTCAACACATTTAGACACATATTCAATCGAGAACAAGATGTAGGTGTTTCCACAAGAACTCACAAAAGGACCCATGAAGTCAATACCCCACACATCAAAGATATCAATCTCCAAAATGGTAGTGAGAGGCATTTTATTCTTCTTCGAGATTCCACCGTCCCTTTGACATTCGTCACATCTTTTCACTAAATCACTTGCATCCTTGCAAAGAGTGGGCCAATAGAAACCACAACTTAGCACTTTGGCCGACGTTCTTGCTCCACCATGGTGACCACCATATGGCGATGAATGACAAGCCCCAAGAATATCACTTTGCTCTTCTTCCAGTACATATCTTCTAATTACCCCATCCATACAAATCTGGAAAAGGTATGGTTCATCCCAATAATAATCTTGACAATCCCGTTTGAGCTTTTTCCTTTGGTTTGAAGAGAACTCATCTGGGATAATTCCACACACAAAGAAGTTTGCTAGATCCATGAACCATGGCACCTCCTTCATTGAAATAGCCAAGAGTTGCTCCTCGGGGAAGGAGACATTGATTTCAAGGCCCATGCAGCCTCCCATCCTCTTCCAAACGAGACAAGTGGTCCGCCACTTGATTTTTACTCCCTCTTCGATCTTAGATGTCAATATCAAACTCTTGCAACAAAATCACCCATCTCATCAACCTATCTTTGTAATCTTGCTTGCTCATAAGATAACAAAGTGTCGCATGATCCATGTGGACAATAACTTTTGCACCCATCAAGTATGGGTATAACTTCTCAATTGCAAACACAATGGCAAGGAGATCTTTCTCCATAATGGTATAGTTGACTTGGGAACCATTCATGGTCTTACTAGTATAGTAGACCGGATGAAAAATCTTGTTGATATGTTACCCCAAAACAGCTCCAATCACTACGTCACTAGCATCGCACATGAGCTCAAAAGGGATACTCCAATTAGGAGCGGTGATAATGGGAGTGGTTGTCAACTTGAACTTTAACAATTCAAAGGCTCTCATAAAATCATCATTGAAGTGAAACTTAGCATATTTCTCTAATAGTTTGCACAACGGGTTCACCACTTTAGAGAAATCCTTGATGAAACACCGGTAAAACCCCGTGTGGCCTACGAAACTCCGCACGCCTTTCACCGAAGTTGGAGGTGGAAGATTAGAAATCACCTCAATCTTTGCCTTGTCGACTCTAATGACATTCTTTGAGATCTTGTGGCCAAGGACAATGCCTTCCTCGACCATGAAATAACACTACTCCCAATTTAGCACCAAATTCGTTTTTTCACATCTTGCCAATACTTTATCCAAATTTTCCAAGCAATCATCAAAGTAATCCCCAACCACCGAGAAGTCATCCATGAAAACTTCAAGGTAGTCATCCACCATGTCCGTGAAGATAGCCATCATACACCTTTGAAAAGTCGCCAGTGCATTACATAAACCAAATGGCATCCGCTTGAATGCAAACGTACCATAGGGACATGTAAACGTTGTTTTCTCTTGATCTTCCGGAGCAATAAGGATTTGGTTGTAGTCTGAATATCCATCTAGAAAATAATAGAAAGCACTGTCGGCCAACCTATCAAGCATTTGGTCAAGGAAGGGAAGTGGAAAATGATCTTTCCTTGTGATTGTTGAGCTTGGGATAGTCCATACACACTCTCCACCCGGTCAGATTCTTATAGGAATCAACTCATTCTTGTCATTGGTGACCACCGTCATGCCCTCCTTTTTTGGAACACATTGCACCGGAGAAGTCCACGAACTATCAAAAATGGGGTAGACAACCCGGCATCCAACCACTTGATAATCTCCTTTTTAACCACTTCTTGCATAACCTCATTGAGTCTCCTTTGATGTTCAATAGATGGTTTGGCGTCTTTCTCTAAGTTGATCTTGTGCATGCAAAATGCGGGGCTTATTCCCTGAATATTGGCCAATGTCCATCCAATAGCCTTCTTCCTCTTATATAGCACCACCAATGTAGAGTCAACGTGTACGTTAGTCAAACAAGAGGAAAGAATAACCGGTAAAGTAGAACAAGGGCCAGGAAATTCATACCAAAGATGTGGAGGCAATGGCTTTAACTCCAAGGTCGGAGGCTCTTCAATTGAAGGCTTTGTAGGAGCAGTTTTCCTATTTTCAAGATCCAAGGAGAGTTTCCGGGGTTCATAGTTGTACGACCGCATTCCTTGCATAGAATTCACACATTCCATGAAGCTATCCATCTCGACATCATTAAAGTTGAGCAAGACGGCCTACAACATATCACCCACATTGATCGTGACACTTGTATCATCAGCAATCACATTGTCACCAAGTCCACAAAAGAATACACTTCATTGCTATTTGGTTGCCGCATAGATTTGCATACGTGGAATACCACCTTTTCATCACCCACCCGGAAAGTGAGTTCTCCAGCTTCCACATCAACAAGAGCCTTCCCCGTAGCAAGGAAGGTCTTCCAAGAATAATCGGCACCTCATAGTCCGCTTCACAATCAAGAATGATAAAATTCTTCGAAATAATGAATTTATCAACACGAACCAATACATCTTCAATCACTCCCAATGGTCTCTTCATGGTACGATCGGCCATTTGTAATCTCATAGATGTGGGTCTTGGTTGCCTAATTCCCAAAGTCTTGAAAACTGAATAGGGCATCAAATTGATACTTGGCCCAAGATCACAAAGAGCTTTAGCAAACTCGGCACTTCTAATGGTACAAGGCATTGTGAAAGCACCGGGATCTTCCAATATAGGAGCCATTGAATGCAAAATTGCACTCACTTGATGAGTGACTTTGATAGTTTCAAAATTCATCGACCGCTTCTTTATCACCAAATCTTTCATAAACTTTGCATAACCAGGCATTTGTTCCAAAACTTCAACTAATGGCACATTGATCGAGAGACTCTTCATCATATCAATGAAATTTTTGAATTGATTCTCGCCATTTTACTTGGTAAGCCTTTGAGGATATGGAGGAGGAGGCTTAGGCAATGGTGCCTTAGACTTTTGCACTACCGGTTCTGGTACGTCAATAACGTGATCCCTATCACTTCTCGTGAGTCTCTTTCACAATGTCATCAATATCAATCCGAACTTCATTATTTGATTGCATCACATTGCTCGGGACCTCTTCTTCTTGTACCACTTGCTCATCATCCACAAGTTGCCTTTCACTTGAGGTGGGTGCATTCCCACCTCTTCTACTTCTTGTAGTAACGGCGATGGCATGTCCCATATTGTTCCTACCCTTTGGGTTCACCACCGTGTCACTTGGTAGTGCCCCCTTAGGACGAGAATTTAGAGCTTGAGAGATTTGCCCCATTTGAACTTCTAAGTTGCGGATCGATGTGTTGTGTGGGGCAAGTTGGGCATCGGAATCGGCATTCTTTTCCATCATTTGCTTAAACATGTTCTCAATATTCCCCATATCATTGGTTGAAGAACTAGGACCATGGGAAGGATAAGGAGGCAGGTTACTCAGTTGTTGATACATCGGGGGCCTTTGAAAACCCGATCCCCGGTTTCCTTGGTTATTGTTCCATCCACCTTGATTGTTACCTCCCCAATTACCTTGATTATTGCTATTCCAATTTCCTTGATTGTTGTTGTTATGCCAATTCCCTTGATTGTTTCCACCACTCCAATTACCTTGGTTATTAGAATTCCAATTGCCTTGATTATTTTGAGGTCGCCATTGTTGTTGATTTGGGCCTTGGAAATTGTTTCGTTGCCCTTGAAAGTTGTTCACATATTGCACCTCCTCTTCTTGGTCATTGTAAAAATCATCCTGATCAAACCCACTATCTTCTTGCACAAAATTGTCCGCTCATTGTTGCGCGTGTGGACCCTTGGTTTTCCGTGTGTTGACCATCATGTTTACTCCCTCCATGGCATTGACTTGCCTAGGATTTTGCACTTGTTGAAGTTGAGCTTTTGCTAGTTGATTCATGGTGGTAGTCAATTCGGCTATCGCTTGCCCATGGTTATGCAACTCTTTATGAAGGTGAATCACGTTGGGATTACCTTGTGGAACATTAGCCCGAGTTTTCCATGCCAATGATGTGTCCGCCATTTCATCTAAGATCTCACACGCCTCCGCATAAGGCATAGTCATGAAGTTCCCACTGGTAAGTTGATTCACTACACATTGGTTAGTTGTGTTGATCCCATGATAGAAAGTTTGTTGAATCATGTTCTCCGTCATATTGTTGTTGGGACATTCTTTAACCATTGTTCTATATCACTCTCATATCTCGTGTAGTGGTTCATTGGGATCTTGCTTGAATACTAGAATCTCATCCCTAAGTGTAGCCATGTGCCCAGGAGAGAAGTACTTAGAAATAAACGTTTCCACCAATTCATCCCAAGTGTGAATGGAATGGTTCGGCAAGCATTCCAACGAATCTAAAGCTTTCCCCAGTAAAGAGAAAGGAAAAAGCCTTAGCCTCAAATCATCCTCGGAGACATTTGTTTGTTTACTACCCTAACACGTGTCCACAAACCCCTTCAAATATTTGTATGCATTTTGACCTGGAGCATCGGTGAAGAAGCCTCGTTGCTCTAGCAAAGTGAACATCACATTGGCTATTTGAAAGTTGTCCGCCCTAATACGGGGAGGGACTATTGTACTTGCATATACTTTATTGGGCAACACCCGGTGTGGAGCCGCTCGTGGTGGAGGTGGGGGTGGAACGGGCACATTGTCATGAGGCACTCGGCCGCTTCTATTGGCTTGAGGTTCAAGAGGAACCTCATCCACTTGATCATCCTCAATGTCCACATCCCCCAAAGCAATATTTCCTAGCTCATTGTTTGCCATGGTTGCACCTACCATTTCTCAAACACGTTAGTAACACGGAATGAAAAGAAGATATTCCAAAAATACACCTAAATATATAGCTAACACCGTTTTTAACTCCCCGGCAACGGTACCAAAACTTGAATCGCGCTCAAATGCACACCTCAAAACAAAGTATGAAACGGTGGATTGCAATTATAGTAACCCAACGAAGAGTCGGGGTCGAATCTACAGGGAGCTAGATGGGAGTTAGGGGTATATATTCTAATGCGTGAAATTGAATTATCTTAATTTGCACTTCCACAAAAAGGGTTTTGTTTCTATTTCTAATTTTTACAGTATAGTTTGGAGAATAAGGAAATAAAACTAGGATGATTGTTTTTGATATTTTTCAAATTGGTAAAAAGCCTAGGGTTGTGACCATCAACTAGGTGTTTGCCTAATGGGATAAAAATTTTAATGCTTGTTTTGTTGATCGGGGTGTATTATAGCTATTAACTTCAATTACTCACTCAATACCTCTCGGTCAGAGAGTGGTTTTGCCCAATTTAGCTTTCTCAAGACCAAATGGGTATCACACAAAACAGTTGATAAAAGCTCAAGTCGGTTATTATTATCTCTAGGTTGAACCCTTTAATTGTGTTAATCAATCTCTCGATTGACCCAATTCCTTGTTAGCTAAGTTTATGATACGATGAAGCCCTTTCAATGTAAACTAACTACCATAGCACTCCCTACCATAGAAGGATACTTTTCCCTTGATAAAATAATATGAGAACAGTTTTACCTTATAACTATATTTCTAATATCAAATGAATGATGCTCATGCTAAACAAATTTAAAGGTCAGGTTTCAAACACATATGAAAGAGGAACAGAAACACTATAATATTATTATTATTAATGATTTAAACACTGAGGAACACAATTAAAGGAAAGGTAAAGAGCACCCAGTTCAGGTATGCATCAATGCAAATACGTTTAACAACAGATTGGTTAACTCAAGCTTTGCAACTGGCATATGCAGAGATTGACAATACTACTTAAAAATCTATAGAGATTTAGACATATGGTCATGATTAGCAAACACTATAGGTATTGTCAAAGATATCAGGACTCTTAGCACGACTATAGGTTATATATCCAAACATGGAACTCTTAAAGATACTTGACACAATCATTCTCATAATAGTATCAATCTTAAACAATCCACTAACTTCAAGTAGTAGCAATATAGAACTTCTCATATGATAGAAAATCAGATTCAGTTTCAGAATAGCAAGAAAGAGAATACTGAGTGTAACTTCAGAACAAAATATGAAGTCATGCAGACAAACAGGGATACATGCAATATTTGATCAGTTATATATATAGACATTTCAAATGGTGGTGTGATCTTACACGGACATGGTGAGCTTCACCTATTATAGATTCAAGTCAGCAATGTGATAAAGGGAATTAAGCGGGGTTATAGACAAGGGAAGGATTATACCAGTGTCACGACCCAAAATCCATCTAGTCGTGATGACACCTAACTCAACCCGCTAGGTAAGCCAATTAACAAGTATCCAATTCCAACGAAGTTTATAGTACAATTAAATAGAAAAGTTACTGAATCTTATACATTTCCCCCAAGGACTGCTAGTACAAATCATGAGCTTCTAAGAATAGAGTTTACAAAATTGGTATAAAATAAATATATTATCTGTTCAAAAAGTACATAAACAGATTTATACATTCTAAGGCTACCATGAACAAGAGGCAGCTACAACCGGCGCGCAGGTACATCTTCAAATCCAGCTCCGTCGGTCTCAACAACATCAGCACCCAACATCTGCACGCAAGGTGTAGAAGTGTAGTATGAGTACAACCCACCCCATGTACTCAGTAAATAACAAACCTAACCTTAGGTTGAAAGTAGTGACGAGTTAGAACAAAGGTCGGGTCCAATACCAATATCCCACAACAATTCATAACGGCATAATACAAGTAATAAAAGAAGTATCTCAGAAATAAAATGCTCCGCTCATTCACAATTCCAGAAAGTAGGCATGCTTTTCAAGTATCTCAGTGAAAACCCAAATCATTTACCGAAATTGCCAAAAATATGAGTAAGTTTGAAAACTGTGATTTTTCTCAAAAATCCTTTCAACAATAAATAATATGGTTCATTTTCCTTTCAGATAGCAAGTGTAAAATGTCTCTTTATGCCCATATGTCAAGATGTATAAGAAGTCATAAATGACGTGATACTATACAGCATGAGAAAAAATACATCTCTATGCATGTATGTTAAGTGTGCATGCCAAATGCGATGCAAATCAGTGATAAAGACCATGTGCATACTCTCAGAGTATCAATTCACTCAGACCTCTCATTCACGCAGTCCTCCCATTCACTCAGTCCTCCCAATCACTCGGTACTCGGCACTCGGCACTCGCACTCAGTAGGTACCTGCGCTCACTGGGGGTGTGTATAGACTCCGGAGGGGCTCCTTCAGCCCAAGCGCTATATCAAGCCAGTCATGGCATAAAATCAATGAAACATGTTGCGGCATGTATCCCGATCCCATAATATCTTCACAATCAGGCCATCGGCCTCACTCAGTCATCAACCTCTCCAGTCTCTCGGGCTCTCAATGTCATGAAATATCAGCCCAAAATAATGATGTGATGTATCAATATGTAGCAACTCAGACTGAGGTATAATATGAAATGAATGAACATGACTGAGTATGAAATTGCAATGTAAGCAAATAACTAAATAGCAGTAACGACCTCAATGGATCCTAACAGAATAAGCACGTAGCCTAGACATGGTTTCTAACACGAATCACAGTTCAATATCTCTAGTACGTAGATTTCATGGTTACAGATATGATCAGGTAACTACACAGTACCACAGAAATAATAGAATTACACCTTACAAGGTGCACGCCCACACGCCCGTTACCCGGTATGTGCGTCACCTCAACACCAATCATATAACACACAATTCGGGGTTTCATACCCTCATCACCAAGTTTAGAAGCGTTACTTATCTCAAACGAGCCAATCCGATAACCCATTCAATTGCGAGTCCAACCACACTAGTTTCACTCAAATCCGACTCCAAATCGGTGTTCAAAACTCAAAAATTCACATTATAAAATTTAGGCCAAAACCCCCCATTTCCTCTTTGAAATTCATCAACCAAAAGCTAGAATCGAAGATAAATTCATGAAATATAACCAAAACCGAGTAGAGAGCACTTACTCCAATTCATATGGTGAAATTTGCTTCAAGAATAGCCTCAATCCGAGCTCCATAGCTCAAAAATGTAAAAATGGTCGAAACCCTCGAAATAGAGTTCTTATAATCAGCCCAGACGTCCCTCTTTCGCGAACATGGAAAACCCATTGCGTCCGCGATGAACAAAAAACATATACTGCCACCAAAACACTTTACGCATTCGCGGCACACCTCATGCGAACGCGATGACCACAGATGCCCCAGCTTCACGAACGCGACTTATCTTTCGCGATCGCATTGAAGAATCCTCCAACTCCCTGCTGCCAAACCTCAACACTATGCGAACGCATATCCCTACACATTGATGCGAAGAACACCACATCAACCCACCGCAAACGCGACCAAGGAAGCGCGAACGCAAATAACAAACCACTGCACTAACCAAAATACTTATCGCGAATGCGTTGCTCCATCTGTGATCGCGAAGCACAGCTGAAACACCAGAAACCCAGCAATAACAACATGGTCCTAAATAGTCTGAAACCCGTCCAAAGGTTACCCGAGCCCCTCGGGACCCTATCAAAACATACCAACAAGTACCATAACATAACACGGACCTATTCAAGGCCTCAAAACACACATAACAACATCAAAACGATGAATCACACTTCAAATCGAAATCTATGAACTTTGAACTTTTTCAACTTCAATAACTCGTGCCGAAACATAGCAAATCAACCCGGAATGAACCCAAATTTTGCACACAAGTCCCAAAGGACATAACGAAGCTATTCAAATTCCCGGAACCAAAATTCGAATCCGATATGAAAAAGTCAACTCTCGATCAAACGTTTGAACTTTCCAAATCTTCAAAGTTCTAATTTTCGCCAATTTGTGCCGAAACCTTCTAGAAACATCCAAATGCAAATTTGGGCATACGTCCGAGTCCAAAATCACCATCCGGACCTATCAGAACCATCAAAACTCCATTTTGGGGTCAAATTCACAAGAAGTCAAACTTGGTCAACTCTTCCAACTTAAAGCTTCAACAATGAAATTCATTCTTCCAAATCGATTCTGAATAACCTGAAAATCAAAACCGATGATTCACATAAGTCATAATACATCATACGGAGCTACTTATGCCCGCAAACTACCAAGCTAAGTGCAAATGCTCAAAATGATCGATCGGGTCGTTACATCCTCCGCCATTTAAACTTACGTTCATCCTCGAACATGCCAAGAGTTGTTCCAAAGCCATCAAGATGCCGTATAACCTTACCATGCACATACCCGAGGGTGATCTCATGTCACCCTATCCCATATAGGTCTGGTAACACAACATAACTGAGATTTCCTTAATTCAACCTAGCCCATAAGCCTTGGAATCCAATTTCCAACATCCGAAACTTTCTATAAGATCAGAATCTCGCATCAACACTCTGTATAAGTTTGAACAAATTGTATCAAGCCATATCTATAACTCAAGATGTAATCACATGATATACTGCATAACTCAAATACTCATAGCAATGATTTCTAATCACAGCAGTTGTCCAAAAACAAAACCATTTCCGGTAATAAACCTCATGTCAAACCAAACCTTGTCCTAAAACCTTCGTACACTGCCGATGATGAAAGAAACACGCGGAAACTCATAACCATTCATCAGACCAACAAGTCATAGAGCTCCCTCTACTTCAACAAGAACTATAGCCAATTCCTAAGCCGACTTCTGATATTAGCCTTCCAAATATACCGCAATCAAATCTGATAGAACCCATCCTAGATCCGACGACTTCGTCTTATCAAATACCAACTACTCTACTGACACGTAACACCAATACTACCCAGAGCCACAAACCGTGCAATCTATGAACCAATAAGCAATAATCCAAATCTACCCAATCACGCAAAATGACTCAAACAAGAGAACCGTACTGCAAGCTCAACGGGTACCACCACAACCCAATGCTAAGAACCCATCACACACCGTAGAATCATAACACACAAATCTAACACAAAGGATCATATCTCAACATAACTCTTCCGCAATGTGCGACCCCATCCAAACACTAGCCCATATGAGATACCTCGAGCCATCATGCTCAAAATCAATAACCACGCATAATTCGACATCAAGTACCCAAGGTGCATGACCATAACCATGGAAAAGAAAATGACACAATTCCACACAAACCCGAAAGAACACAACCAATGCGCAATCAATCATGCATCACCCAAATTCTCATCTCGCACAAATTCCGCTATAAGGCCCCAATAGAACTGCACCATGTGTGCATACAACCAACGAATCACAACCCCTCGTAGCATAGAAGAGTAACTCACAGAATATATCAGAACACGAATAAGATCAACACCAACCGAATGGCACATCCCTCAATAATAGAAGTACGGAGTCGACCAGTCTGACACGGTGTAGAATACACATACTTATTGGGCTTATCAATAAACCCCAAATCGACTCTGACCACCCGCAATAGATAAATAATCCTCCAAAGGTCCACAATGACTGAATCATAACACTTACTATCATCTGGCTAGCTCTGGCCACAACTTCACAGCCCAAAACCACGAAAAAATCTGTTTCTGAGAACTCCCAGCCTCCAAATCCATAAACACACGAATCATTTTATCTGATCCCAACTCTACCGCCCGAATGCCTAACATATCTCTCATGTCGTCCCACGAGGAATACTTCTCTAATTCTTCCATGCCACATAGCAATATCTGAATATCAGCAGTCGATCAACCACGAGAATACCGCAATACCAATGAAGCATCCATAAATAAAAACACAGTGCGCCTTTTGAAATGTACACTCTCCTCAAGCAATACCAAATAGTAATATCACTCACCTAGTCATCTAAAACTGTCCATATTGCCTAAGAATTCATAACCCTCCCTTCAAAGTTGAACCGTGACCTTGCACATGCAAATCTCAATCTCCTACGACACACTACACTGATCATAACATCACAAGAAAAGGACGAGAATCTCATAATCAACTCTGAGACACAAACAAACTACATAATCAATTAGCCAGGAACCTTCTATTTGATCTCATCCCGGAGAAAATCATAATACACAACATGTTCCACACACCGGTAGGAAATATACACCTCGAACCGTGGTAGTAACCACCGAGAACTCTTTGAAACCCATTTGCACATAATCAAGCCATCAGAACTAAATTTCTCTAACTCAACCAAGCCAAGCAAGTCGCCAAAACCAAGAGCATTACCATAAAGCACCTGTAGAAACCCACCACATCATAAGTACCCAAAGAACCGATTATATCCATTACTTTGTTGATTCAACCTACTATCAAGCTGTCCTAATTCCCCGAGTTCCTTCCAAATTGCCTTCAAATTGATACGTCTCCTTGATGGAACACCACAATCCTTAACCAAACCTTACCCCACGAACTCTAGCATAAAGTCACCCTGTCCTAAGGCCCATAAGCCGCTGAATTCTCTCTCCAGCACCCCAAAAGTACCACAACCAAAATATGTACTCTAAAAAGATCTTTTGCGAATCTGAAGTCGTTTCCTTCACCTTCCTGAATGCTGAAATATAGAATCCATAATGATATAGAAATGCCACAAGTCTCGATAGCATCCAATGTAAATCTCAGTTTCTAGCCATATACAAATCCTGAAAATTCCCAATTGCTATATATAAATCTTGAATCCATTAGAACCATTCTCGAGAGTCATCTACTCTACTCCAATCTCAACTCAATCGACTAAACGGACCGAATGACCTATGCCCTATTAGCACACCAACACCCTAAGAAGTAACCCACACTCCTAATCAACCGAGCAAATTCCTGCTCCATGCACACTACATCTTTCATGAATAAACACGCTATTATTTTATGATTCCCATATACCCATAGATTGTAATAAAACTTGTATCCATAAATTCCTTTACTCGAGTCATCCTCGATCTCAACCTCTGCAAGTCATAACTGATTCACAAGTATGCCTCAGACTGAAACCGATACAATACATAACCATGCAATCAATTCGTCGATAGCAGACTCTCCCGCACTTGGCTCAAAGCCATAGATCAAAACACATAATAACTCAAAATGCCCACACTCTATTACTGCCACAATACCGTAGTGAAATTCAACTGAGTCTTTCATAAGCTCACATACATAACCCACATAGTACCTCAAATCATCTGCAAATCTCGCATTCACCCTAGTAACAGCCAAGTTAACTCCCACAAGAGACCCAAACTCAAATTGCAACACATATAATTCACTAGAAATAGGAAACTCTCTACAAAACAACATAGGGATCACACAACTGCAAGACACCCCGCAGGAGGTAACCCACCTGCTTAGCCTCAATCTGACATCTCTTCATACCCTTTCACAAGCACAATTACTACACAATCGCTTAATCTTCCTGAGTCTGATCTCAACAATAAGACATGAGAACCTAATTCGTTCTGGCATTAAGCAACAGGAAAGATCCTCCAATACACTCATAACTTGGAACTATATATCACATCAAGACAGAAACCAAACACCCAATAGTCCTTTCTACATCTCAAGTAAACTCTTCTCGTCACATTCAAACAATCTGAACACATCTCGTAGTCACATCATACTCACCACATAGCCACCCAATCACAAATTCCACTAATAGGGACACCACTGGACATATAAGTCCTAAAAGCACGTGCTCATACAATCGAAATCTATGTGCTCAAGCTACAGTCAAAACCCAGCCTCAAGGTCTCTAAACTGGCCCATCATCATCACGCCAAAATTACATCTCGCACCTCAACCATGGAATCACAAGTCGTTAATGCACTGCTGATACCGAGCGCTCATGTGCGCATACAAATGCATGGAAGGAATTCAAAGAGTTATGCTTCAGGCTGAATCAATGTCGCACGATAAGGAAAGAAAGATAGGAAGTATATCCTAAATGTCCTGCAGCGTCTCGAAGATAGGTATGGACGTCATCATATCGATCTGCAAGGCTCTACTAAACACTTGCTCATGACTTGTAGAACCTATGAACATGGAGCTCTTATACCAACTTATCACGACCCAAAATCTATCTAGTCCCAAAATCCATCTAGTCGTGATGGCACCTAACCCAACCCGCTAGGTAAGCCAATTAACAATTATACAATTCCACAGAAGTTTAGAGTACAATTAAATAGAAATGTTACTGAATCATACATTTGCCCCAAGGACTGCTAGTACAAATTATGAGCTTCTAAGAATAGAGTTTACAAAGAAGGTATAAAATAAATACATTATCTGCTCGAAAAGTACATAAACAGATTTATAGATTCTAAGGCTACCATGAATAAGATGCAGCTACAACTGGAGCGCAGGTACATCTTCAAATCCAGCTCCGTCAATCTCAGCAACATCAGCACCCAACATCTGCACGCAAGGTGTAGAAGTGTAGTATGAGTACAACCCACCCCATGTACTCAGTAAGTAACAAACCTAATCTTAGGTTGAAAGTAGTGACGAGCTAGAACAAAGGTCGGGTCCAATATCAATATCCCACAACAAATCATAACGGTATAATACAAGTAATAAAAGAAGTATCTCAGAAATAAAATGCTCAGCTCGTTCACAATTCCAGAAAGTAGGCATCCTTTTCAAGTATCTCAGTGAAAACCTAAATCTTTTACCGAAATTGCCAAACATATGAGTAAGTTTGAAAACTGTGACTTTTCCCAAAAATCCTTTCAACAATAAATAAGATGTTTCATTTTCCTTTCAGATAGCAAGTGTAAAATGTCTTTCTATACCCATATGTCAAGATGTATGAGAAGTCATAAATGACGTGATACTATATAGCATGAGGAAAATACATCTTTATGCATGTATGTCAAGTGTGCATGCCAAATGCGATGCAAATCAGTGATAAAGACCATATGCATACTCTCGCAGTATCAATTCACTCAGACCTCTAATTCACGCAGTCCTCCCAGTCACTCAGTCCTCCCAATCACTTAGTCCTCACAGTCACTCAGTCCTCCCAATCACTCGGCACTCGCACTCAGTAGATACCTGCGCTTACTGGGGGTGTGTACAGACTCCGGAGGAGCTCCATCAGCCCAAGCTTTATATCAAGCCAATCATGGCATAAAATCAATGAAACATGATGCGGCGTGCAGCAAGATCCCATAATATCCTCATAATCAGGTCCTCAGCCTCACTCAGTCATCAACCTCTCCAGTCTCTCGGGCTCTCAATGTCAAAAATATCATCCCAAAATAATGATGTGATGTATCAATATGTAGCAACAGAGACTGAGGTATGATATGAAATAAATGAACATGACTGAGTATGAAATTGCAATGTAAGCAAATAACTCAACAGCAGTGCTTCTGCGCACTTGAACCGCATCTGCGGTTGCGCAGGTGCGTCCAAGCACCCGCACCTGCGATCCTCACGCCCAGCTCCCCTTAACGCTTCTGTGACTCCTCTGTCGCTTCTGCGACCATCGCACCTGCACAAACCAGCCGCAAGTGCGATCACACCAGAATCAGCAGCTTAGCAAAAATCCAAAAATGCAATGAAATGATCTGAACCTCGTCCGAAACTCACCCGAGCCCCTCGAGACCCTGTCCGAACATGCCAACAAGTTCCATAACACAGTACGTACCTACTCGAGGCCTCAAAACACACATAACAACATCAAAACGATAAATCACACTCAAATCAAAATCTATGAGCTTTGAACTTCAAACTTCCACAACCGATGTCGAAACCTATCAAATCACGTCTGATTGACGTCAAACTTTGCACACAAGTCCCAAATGAAATAACGAAGCTATTTCAAATTCCTGGAATCACAATCTGAATTGATATCAAAAAGTTCACTCCCGGTCAAACTTTTCAAAAATCCAACTTTTGCCATTTCAAGCCAAATTCAACTACAGACCTCCAAATCACACTCCGGACACGCTCCTAAGTCCAAAATCACCCAACAGACCTACCAGAACCATCAAAACTCCATTCTAGTTTCAAATTTACAAAAAGTCAAACTTGGTCAACTCTACCAATTTAAAGCTTCAACAATGAAATCTATTCTTCCAATTCAATTCTGAATAACCTGAAAATCAAAATCGATGATTCACATAAGTCATAATATATCATATGGAGCTACTCATGCCCGTACAATACTGAGCGAAGTGCAAATACTCAAAATGACTGGTTGGGTCATTACAAAATTCATTGGGCTAGCACATTTAATTAGGCTACAAATGATAAGCCCATTTCAATAAGGCCTAAAATATCATCTTCCTAGAGGTCCAGTTTGGTTCCACACATGAAATGATGTGGAACGCCAAGTCAAGTGAAAGATCCAATAGGATCATACCACATGTCAAAATGACATGACATGCCAAGTCACATTAAAAGGCCAATAAAACTGTGCCACGTGTGCAAGTGACATGTTCTGACCAATCAAATGCGGCCTTGTCACACTTCAATTTGATTGATCGGAATGAGTTTGTTCTTATCATAACTCTTCTCTCCCACAACTATAAATAGGGGTCTTCACAACTCAGAAAAGACACTAAAAGTTATAACAAGAAGCAAGAAAGAGCTTGTGGATCAAACGCTGCAAATTCCTCCACAAGTTTCAAGCTTCAAGCAATCAAGTTCAACTTTAAGAAATCAAGTTCAAGCTCAAGAACGAAAAACAAATCAAGTTCAAGCTCAAGAACGAAGGACAAATCAAGTTCAAGCTCAAGAACGCAGAATAGATCAAGGTTCAAGAAATCGAGTTCAAATCAAAGTTCGTCCTAGTTGAATTCAAGATCATCGTTTGTGACAACAACTACATATTCAAGCTGAAGCTCAAAGGCCCTTGAATTTATTTACTATTGGAAAGATGAATCAGAGGATCTATAGAGATTGTACACTCAAATTATTTGAAATCAAATATTATGATTGTTGCAATATTTTTCGATCTTGATTTTATTTTCTCGATGAAAATATATTGTCTACAAATTCTGGCACGCCCAGTGGGACAATCTCTACCTCTCATCTCAACTTTTCAATCACCAAAGGTTAAGAACATCGAAATGGCTTCAAAGAAAATCAACTCCCGATCAACTTCCACTAAAGCTGCTAATTCCAAGTTCTATGCTGATGTGGAAAACATCCTCAATATTACCTTTGGAAGCTTTGGGCCAGTTACAAGGAGCAAAGTAAGCTCTTTAGGACAACAAACACTTCAAGTGTCGTCTACATCAAGCCTTATTGTCGGATCTTCATCCTCAAAAGGAACAAGATCCTCTATAAGCGCGACCCAAAAAGGGAACGATGTCGCCGAAAGGATCGAAGAGGTTCTTGCTCAGTTTAGTTTATCTAAGTCCAAGAAACTTTTCATACAAGCCGATTAGAATGACTTGAGCGTTGGATCTTCTATAGTCTCCATTAATTTGACCTTTAAGCTCTATTCCAACAATGATCCATATTATTCTTCATCCTCTATGGAGATCATGCAAGCAATGGTTATTGAAGTTTCTACAGTAGAAGAACAACTAGCAAATTTGACAAAAGCAATTGAAAGCTTATCAAAGCACATAAAAGATCAAGATGCTAAACTTTTGAAGTTAACAAATACATTGGATACATAGTAAAAGGAAAATCGACACAAATACCTTTAAATTTTCAAAGGTCACAAGAGAAAGGAGACTCCTCCGAAAAGCAAGCAACGACAGCCAAGGAGATTCAAGTCTCCGATGAAGGTCTGATTCCCGTTGAGAAATTAAAGGACTTTATTATAGAGGCTATCAAAGATAATCCTGAGTCATCCAAATTATCTCTCGCATATGCAAAGTCGTATACGCAAAAATTGATAACTTGAAGATGCATGTTAGTTATCAACCTCCTAAGTTGAAACAATTCGATGGCAAGGGAAATTCGAGACAACATGTAGCACACTTTGTTGAAAGTTTCAACAATACTGGAATGCATGGCGATTATCTTGCCAAACAGTTTGTTCGATCTCTCAAAGGTAATGCTTTCGATTGGTACACAGATCTCGAATCTGGTTCCATCGATAGTTGGGAGCAGTTGGAGCAAGAGTTTCTCAATCGTTTCTATATCACAAAATGCATCATAAGCATGATCGAACTTACAAACTCGCATCAACGAAAGGATGAGCGAGTTATTGACTTCATCAATCGCTAGAGGAGCTTAAGCCTCAACTGCAAAGATTGCCTTAGCGAAATTTCCAGCATAGAAATGTGCATTCAAGGCATGCATTGGGGTCTTCGCTATATCTTATAAGGCATAAAGCCCAAAATATTTGAAAAACTAGCAACTCGTGCACATGATATGGAATTGAGTATGGCTACAAATGGAGATCAAATGTTTTCTGGTTTTGAGCCTCATGATGAAATAGAAGCAGAGGATGATGAGAATGGGGGCAAGTATTCATCCGAAGATGAAACTGAAGAGTCTATGCAAGTTATAATGCTCCTCAACGCACGAGCCTAAACTGCAAGTTATGACGCTCCTTAACGCATGAGCCTAAACTGCAAGTTATAATGCTCCTCAATGCACGAGCCTAAACTGCACGTTGCAATGCTCCTCAACGTATGAGCCTAAACTGCAAGTTATAATGCTCCTCAATGCACGAGCCTAAACTGCACGTTGCAATGCTCCTCAACGTATGAGCCTAAACTGCAAGTTATAATGCTCCTCAATGCACGAGCCTAAACTGCACGTTGCAATGCTCCTCAACGTATGAGCCTAAACTGCAAGTTATAATGCTCCTCAATGCACGAGCCTAAACTGCACGTTGCAATGCTCCTCAACGTATGAGCCTAAACTGCAAGTTATAATGCTCCTCAATGCACGAGCCTAAACTGCACGTTGCAATGCTCCTCAACGTATGAGCCTAAACTGCAAGTTATAATGCTCCTCAATGCACGAGCCTAAACTGCACGTTGCAATGCTCCTCAACGTATGAGCCTAAACTGCAAGTTATAATGCTCCTCAATGCACGAGCCTAAACTGCACGTTGCAATGCTCCTCAACGTATGAGCCTAAACTGCAAGTTATAATGCTCCTCAATGCACGAGCCTAAACTGCACGTTGCAATGCTCCTCAACGTATGAGCCTAAACTGCAAGTTATAATGCTCCTCAATGCACGAGCCTAAACTGCACGTTGCAATGCTCCTCAACGTATGAGCCTAAACTGCAAGTTATAATGCTCCTCAATGCACGAGCCTAAACTGCACGTTGCAATGCTCCTCAACGTATGAGCCTAAACTGCAAGTTATAATGCTCCTCAATGCACGAGCCTAAACTGCACGTTGCAATGCTCCTCAACGTATGAGCCTAAACTGCAAGTTATAATGCTCCTCAATGCACGAGCCTAAACTGCACGTTGCAATGCTCCTCAACGTATGAGCCTAAACTGCAAGTTATAATGCTCCTCAATGCACGAGCCTAAACTGCACGTTGCAATGCTCCTCAACGTATGAGCCTAAACTGCAAGTTATAATGCTCCTCAATGCACGAGCCTAAACTGCACGTTGCAATGCTCCTCAACGTATGAGCCTAAACTGCAAGTTATAATGCTCCTCAATGCACGAGCCTAAACTGCACGTTGCAATGCTCCTCAACGTATGAGCCTAAACTGCAAGTTATAATGCTCCTCAATGCACGAGCCTAAACTGCACGTTGCAATGCTCCTCAACGTATGAGCCTAAACTGCAAGTTATAATGCTCCTCAATGCACGAGCCTAAACTGCACGTTGCAATGCTCCTCAACGTATGAGCCTAAACTGCAAGTTATAATGCTCCTCAATGCACGAGCCTAAACTGCACGTTGCAATGCTCCTCAACGTATGAGCCTAAACTGCAAGTTATAATGCTCCTCAACGCACAGACTAAACTGCAAGTTATAATGCTCCTCAATGTACGAGCATAAACTACAAATAATAATGCTTCTTGGCACAAGAGCCTATATTGTACGTCATATAGCTCCCCAAATTTGAACTAAATCTTTAAGACATAAACCTCTACAAATTCGATAAAAGTCTTCAAGTTGTAAAGCTCTTTAAATTCGAGTCGAACTTCAAGTTACAAAGCTCATCAAATTCGAGCAAAGCTTCAAATCGAAAGCTCTTCAAAGTCGAGCAACGACTTCAAGTTTAAAAGCTCTTCAAATTTGAGCTAAATCTTCAAATCACTATGCTCTTTGACACATGAGC
Organism: Nicotiana otophora; assembly: GCA_000715115.1. Taxonomy (NCBI): domain Eukaryota; kingdom Viridiplantae; phylum Streptophyta; class Magnoliopsida; order Solanales; family Solanaceae; genus Nicotiana; species Nicotiana otophora. The sequence continues at coordinate 2,016 of AWOL01S0009671.1, read as the reverse complement.
CTAAACTGAAAGTCGTAATGCTCCTTAACACACGAGCCTAAACTGCAAGTAATAATGCTTCCTGGCACATGAGCCTATATTGTATGCCACGAAGCTCTCCAAATTTAAACTAATATTTAAGACGTAAATGTCTTCAAGTTCGAGCAAAGTCTTCAAGTTGTAAAGCTCTTCAAAGCTGAGCAAAGTCTTCAAGTTGCAAAGCTCTTCAAATTTGATCAAGACTCAAGTCGCAAAGCTCTTCAAATATGAGCAAAGTTTTCAAGTCGCAAAACTTTTCAAATCCGAGCAAAGACTCAAGTCGAGAGCTCTTCAAAAACGAGCAAAGAATTCAAGTCACAAAGCCTTTCAAATTCGATCCAAACATCAAGTTGCAAATCTCCTCAACTTTGAGCTAAATCTTCAAGTCACAAAGCTCTACAAATTCGAGCTGAACTTCAAGTTTCAAAGCTCTTCAAAATTGAGCAAGTCTTCAAGTTGCGAAGCATTTCTAACTTTAAGCTAAATCTTCAAATTACTACGCTCTCAGTCGCACGAGCCTAAACTGCATATCATGAAGATCTTCAATTTTGAGCAAAATCTTTAGGTTACAAAACTTCTCAAAATACAAGCTTAAATTGCAAATCACTGCGCTCCTTAATGCAAGAGCATAAACTGTATGTTACTCCTGACCCGCAAGAGTATAAACTGTGTACGGCCTAAAAAAGGTTCGCTAGGTTGAAAATCTCAAAAGAGGCGTCCTAGGCAAAAGTTAGGACATAAAAAAAACTCACCCATTCTGAACTACGACATGACTTGATCCTCTTCACCGAGATACGTAGGTAGCTTAGAATTTCATTTTAAGTTCAATCGCATAATTTTAAAAGATACATAGTGCCCCAATCGTCGTTCGAATGAAGTATGATTGAATGTAGTCCATTCAATCAACACTTGTAAATCGAGCTGAAATACCATTCTTCTGTTGAACTTTGGATCCCATTTGATTTAAAGGGGGCAAGCCTCTATGAATAAATTGGTGCCTGCTATAGAATGTTTATAGTCTTTTAGGAGGCTACCAAGTATTTACAATGAAGCTGGGAGATTCGTTATGCCTTTGGGTTCGCCAAACCTTCAAGTTTTTGGTCTTCAAGTTAAAGACCTCAAAGTCTTCAAGTCGGCCGGTCTTCTAGCTAAAATCTTCAGATCCACCAGTTCTTCAAGTTGAAGTTTTCAAGTCCACCGCCCTTCAAGTTGAAGTCTGCTAGTCCGCAGGTCTTTAAGTTGAAGTATTCAAGACCTCCAAGTCTATCGGTCTTCAAGTTGAACTCCCTAAGTTCGCCAGAATTCAAGTTGAGTTGTTTAAGCCCTCCAAGTCTTTAAGTTGAAGTCTTCAAGTCTGCTAATTCTTCAAGTTGAAGTTTAAAGTCCACTGTTCTTCAAGTTGTCGCACCAAAGTCCACCAAATCTTCAAATCCGTCAAATCATTAATTTTGTCGGTCTTCAAGTTGAAGTCCACAAATCCACCAAGTCTTTAAGTTGAGGCTTTCTAATTTTCCAATCTTAAGGTAGACATTTAAATCCCTTTGCACCTTAATTTGGCTTCTTTACGGTTTGCTCTGAGAAGGAACTATAATCTTCCAATCTTAAGGTGGACATGTTAGTCCCTTTGCACATTAAGTTGGCCTCTTCGGGGATTTGTCATGACAAGGAACTATGATTTTCCAATCTTAAGGTGGACGTTTAACTCCCTTTGCACCATAAGTTAGTCTCTTTACGGTTAGGGGTGGCATATGGGCCGGGCCCGGTCCTAAGTGGTCCGGTCCTAATTGGGCCGGTCCTAGGCGGGCCGGTCCTAAGCGATCCTGGGCTTCGCGGGCTTCTCGTTGGAACCGGTCCGGGACCGGGACCACGAACTAGCGGTCCCGTGTTAAGTGGGCCGGTCTCGGGCCCAAACGGTCCTAAGCGGGCCCAAGTGGTCCCAACGGAAACTTTCTATTTTTTAAATTATTTTTATACAAGTTAGAGAAAAAAATGATAATA
>AWOL01S0009667.1:25831-35965 GCA_000715115.1 Nicotiana otophora | reverse complement strand
TCTCGTATGATGCATGACTGCCCAACTGATCAGTGGTAACTGCCCGACCGGCTGTATCACAGTCGTAAATGCATGACTGCCCGACCGGCCATAGCTTGGTAGTAAATGCATGACTGCCCGACCGATCGTAGCTCGGTGGAAGATGTGTAACTGCCCGACCTGCCGTAGATTGGTGGTAAATGATGATGCATATAATATCATTATGAACATTAACATCTGTATAAAATACCTCAATAGGGAACTAGATACATACTTAGACATGCTTGAATATCATTTTACAGGAATGAATAACGTAGACCTTCTTAGTTACTAAGAGTAGAACTATTTATGATATAACATTACGTTTACGTATCGTTACTTGGATCATGCCAAACGGAAAGAAGGGATAACCTTAACAATCCTGAGTCAATTCTCTTGACAATTCCTCTATCACACGTTAATTGCGACAATACATGTGATGGCAAGATCGGCGTAGGGAAATATCCGTATGATATTCTTGAGAAAGATTGCACCGTACTCTCTTAGAATTGCAAAATCTCACGTTTTGAACTGTTGAAGATGCTATGAAATCTCACATTGAATTCTTAAAGATCCATATTTTGGCATTTGACATATGCTTAAAGTAGAGATGCCCTCATGTTACATATGATCTTTCTTTGTTAGAGATGTATTTTGTTAAAATTGATGTGGGCCCCACATTATGTGGTGGCTTAACCACATATCCTTAATCTTGCCACATAATTCCTATGACTTAAAAGTCATATATTTAGGGTTGCTTGCTACCACGTGGGGAGGGGGGGGAGGGGCTAATTGTATCTCATTCTTTAATTATCCAAATTTTAATTAATCTCCCACTAAAATCATTAATTACCTAATTATCCACATAATTAAGAATTATCTCAAATTACTTAAGACACTACTCACTTTCTAACACACTTTATGTACCCTACCATCGCGGTCATGTGGTACCTTGTATGGAACTAGTCCAGAAATATCGGGTATTATCGCCCGGGCCGTAGTTTATCCGAAATCGACAACCTTCAACGAAACTGATTTTCTTTGATTTGTTTACCCTTTTACCTTTACACCACTTACTTATCGCATGATATAAATGGTATAATACTTATACTCTCGAAAATAGTCTTGTCCTTATCCTAAAGTACTACTATTAAAATAATAAAATATTAATAAATCATGGTATCATATAATGTCAATACATACACTATTATTTTATTAAAATATTGTAAGGACCCGGCCAGTCATTTTGAGAATTTAAGTCCCGTACGGAGGCATAAGGCCCTGAGCAGCTTCATATTATGTGTATTGACTTGCGTGCGTGGTTGAAATCAGTTACCGGATGATTCAGAGTGATTTGGGACATGTAGTCCTTAAAACAGAAGCTTAAGTCTTAGGATTTTGACCGTAGTCAGAACTATGTAAAGATGACTCAGGAATGGAGTTCTGTCAGTTCTATTAGCTCCGTTGGGTGATTTTGGACTTAGGAGCGTGTTCGGACTGTAAATCTGAGGTCTGTAACTGATTTAGGCTTGAAATGGCGAAAGTCAAATTTTTGGAGATTTGGACCGGAAGTGGACTTTTGGATATCGGGGTTGGAATCCGATTCCGAGAGGTGAAACAACTCCGTTATGTTATTTGGGACTTGCCTGCAAAATTTGACGTCTTTTCGGGTTGATTTGATAGGTTTTGGCACGCGTTTTAGAAGTTGAAAGATTTGAAATTTATAAGTTCGATTCATGGTACGATTAGTGGTTTCGACGTTGTTTGATGCGACTTTAAGACTCGACTAAGTTCTTATAGTGTATTAGGATTGGTTGGTATGTTTGGTTGAGGTCCCGGGTGCCTCGGGTGAGTTTCGGGTGCTTAACGGATTAAGAGTTTGATTTTGTGTTACTGCTAAGTCTTTAGGCTTCTGGTATTTTCGCACAACCGAAGAAGTGATCGCAGGTGCGAGAGCGCACGTGCGGAGAGGCAAGCGCTGAAGCGGAAAAATGGAGGAGTGCCAGGGGTCGCAGGTGCGAGGAAAATTCTGCATCTTTGATGCCTGTAGATGCGAAGATTGAGGCGCAGGTGCGAGAAGAGCTGGACTTGACAGTCTCCGCGAGTGCGGAGAAATTGTGCGCATCAGGGGCTCCGCAGAAGCAAATTTTTGGCACGTAGAAGCGAGAGGAAGTGCAGGTGCGGTTGGACATGCGCACTTGCGGTCGCGCAGATGCGGCTATTTATGCGCAGGTGCGGTCACGCCTGGGCAGAAAAGAGAAATCCGAGGTTTTGGTTTCATTCTTCGTTTTTGGACTTGAGTGCTCGAAATTTTGCGATTTTTCGAGAGTTTTGGAGAGGAAACTTTGGGGTAATGATTCCTAACTCATTTTTGGTTGTTTTCCATTAATCCATAGTTGTTTTGCTCCATTTAGTTTCGGGTTTTTATTGAAAAGTTAGGAAAAATGGGAAGAAGTACTTCAACTAAGAATTTTGAGTTTTGATAGGTATTTAGACATCGGATTTGGATAATTTTGGTATGAGTGAACTCGCGACTGAATGGGTGTTCGTATTTTGCAATTTTTACCAGATTCCGAGACGTGGGCCTGGGTCGACCTTCTAGGGCAAATTTCTGAATTTTTGTTAACATATTGATTCCATTTATTAGATGAGTCTATTATCATTGTATTCAAGATATGCAATTGTGTTTGGTTAGATTTGGGCTATTTGGAGTCGGATAATTGAGCAAAGGACATTCTTACGGATTGTTTGAGCTTGGTTCGAGGTAAGTATCTGGCCTAACGTTGTGTGGGGGATTTTCCCCTTAGGATTCTATGTTGATTGTATCCCGTGTGCACAAGGTGACGAGTGCGCGCACGGACTTGGTTGTGGAAAGTTGGCCTTTTAGGAATCTTAGGTCCTTATATTCAGTGAGTATGAAGTTTTTCTTGATATGATTAAGTTCCTATTTACTAGCTTCGCCTCTACATTCTTTAATTAAAATTAATTGCTTTCAAGATTCACTCTTATTGCCAATTTGACTTTTATTTGACTTAACTGAAGATGCTACCTCCTCTATTGTCATGCTATCTTTTCATAACTGCTTATCTTTATTTGGAATTATTATTGTATCATCTTATAATTTATTTAGTCTTAATTGAGGTTATGATTATCTTTCCGCTGCTTATCCTTAATTTAATTGTTGAAAATCCTTAGTAATTTCTCAACCCTAAAAGAAGTTTTAGATATCCTATGTCTTAGTCAACTTGTTTTATTTTAAATTATTTGACTCGTGTTAGTTTTCCTGTTGTTGAAATGTATATTGTGGGATCGTTGATACACATTAGTTTCCCCTTGTTGAGTTGTTCTCTTTACGCCTATCATTCTTTACTGTGGTTGTTCCTTGTGATTTGGTCCCACATTTTCCTGTGATTTAAAAGTTCTGGAGTTGATTTACTTGTCGTACTTTGTGTTATTGCCATTGTTGTTATTGTATTTGTTGTGGTGATGCACAAGGTTTCTGCCGTGCTGTTGTTATTATTGTGATGCACGAGGTTTCTGTCGTGCGGTTGTTGTTATGGGATTGCACGAGGTTTCTGCCGTGCTATTGTTACTATTGATATTTGCACATGCGGCGTGACAAGGTGGGATATATATATGTGTGGGTTGCGCATGTGGCGAGACAAGGTGGGAACATTATTATGCACGTGTGGCGAGACAAGGTGGGCAATTATGTTATAATTGCACACGTGGCGAGACAAGTTGGGCTATGTCAGGGATTGATTTGTGATGATTTATGGCCTGGGGGCATTCTTGTTGTTGATATTTGTGTAGTGGTATACGTACCTATGTGAGCTTGATCTTGTGAAAGCTGTGAGAAAATATTCTACGTGTTGTCCGTTCTTCTTCTTCCTTATGCTTATTTGCTGGTATAGACTATGTTAGGACACTTGCAAAAGCATACATGTAGTTAAGCACTCTTATCGGATAATAGGTGTTCTTGATATTGTTGAGCATAGATGCTCACCCTTGTTTACTTGCCTTCTATGTGAGAATGGCTCCATTGGCACGTGAGTCGTCAGTGTGGCTATGAGGTGTTATGAGGGCACATGATGCCAAGTGTTAGGGTTCAGGTATTGAGACCCATGAGATTATAAATTGTCCGAGGTTCGGTACCTCGTGGAGTTATTGACTAAAATCTGATGTAAAAGCGGTTGTAATTACTAAGTTATTACTTGTCTTTGTTGTATTCGTGATTCCAGATTTAGGTTGTGTTCCATTCACTTTGTCTGCGTCATTTTCATGATATTCCGCTGACACTTGTTGTTTCTTGCTTTAATGTCATCACTCTATCGTGAGCCATATTGCATAGTCTTTATGTAGACAGCAAACTTTTGTTATTCATGTACTTATATCTGTTCGGTTTATTATACCAGTGGGTGTCTTAACTGTTCCTCGTCACTACTCCACCGAGGTTAGTCTTGATCCTTACTGGGCACCACTATGGTGTGATCATGCTACTCTTCTGCACAGTTTTGTGCAGATCCAGGTACTTGTTCGTTAGCTAGCTATGTGGACTGTTGCTGTGGAGACTCAAGGTAAACCTGCTGCTGCGTTCGCAGGCTTCGGAGTCACCTTCCAACTTTCATTTTGCACTCTTTATACTTATTTCTGGACAATTGTATTTAGATGTTTTCTAGCAAACACTCTGTAGAGCTTATGACTTGTACTACTGGTTTTGGGAATTTTAAGAGATTCTAATTAAATGATGTTGTTGTTTTAATTATTGTTAGGCTTACCTAGTCCCTAAGACTAGGTGTCATCACGATACCCAACAGAGGGAAAATTGGGTCGTGACAAGCTGGTCTCAGAGCTCTAGGTACATAGGTGCAACGAGTCATAAGCGAGTTTGGGTAGAGTCTTATAGATCGGTACGGAGACGTGTGTACATATCTTCGAGAGGCTACAGAACCTTTAGGACAATCTCACTTCTTTCATTCCTATCGTGCGAGCTTATTGATCTCGGAGTTTGAACTTTTATCATTCCATTCTCTCACAGATGGTGTGGACACAAGCTACAGTTATAGACGACGTTGCTTGTGGAGCAAGTATCGCTAGAGGCAGAGGCAGAGGCCGACGAGGAGTAAGTGTTGCAGCCAGAGCACCTACCAGAGCAGCAGCTGAGGAGCCACCAGTAGCTCCAGTTAAGGAGTAGGTACCGGAGGCGCCTGTTATTACCCCCCGACTTCAGGAGACCTTAGCACAATTCCTGAGCATGTTTGGTACATTGGCTCAGGCGGGGTTGATTCCAGTTGCACCGGCTACTTCACAGACCGGGGGAGGAACCCAGACTCCCGCCGCCCACACCCTAGAGCAGCAAGTTCATGTTAGTCAGGTTCCAAGTGTCATGGCGACACAACCTGTGGTCCCAGTTCATCCTGTGGACAGGGTAGCAACATCTAAGGAAGAGCAGCTTAGACTTGAAAGGTTTAAGCAATATGACCCTCCTACATTTAGTGGTTTGGCTTCAGAGAGTGCACAGGGTTTTCTGGAGGAGTGTCACCGCATTCTCCATACTATGGGTATTGTGGATATGAGCGGGGTTGCTTTTACTACGTTCCAGCTCAGGAGAGCGGCTAATCTGTGGTGGCGGGCATAGGAGTTGGGTAGCCCAACCGAGTTAACTTCACTTACATGGGTTCAGTTTTCAAAGATGTTTCTGAGAGAGTTTGTACCTCAGTCCCTTCGAGATGCATGGCACGTAGAGTTTGAGCAGCTACGCCAGGGCACTATGTCAGTGTCAGAGTTTGATGTGAGATTCAGTAATTTGGCTAGGCATGCACCTGTTTTAGTCGCCACAGTGAGAGAGCGTGTCTGCAGATTCATTGAGGGGCTCAGACATTATATTCGGTTCAGCATGGCTCGTGAGTTAGAGTCAGATGTTTTGTTTCAACAGGTGGTAGGGATCGCCCACCGAGTAGAGGGCATGTGGGACAATGAGAGAGAAGATAGTCGAGGCCACGAGAGAGAGTACAAGCGAGATCAGGAGAGAGAGGACAGGGAGGTTAGGAGGCCTCGTAGACCGGAGAGATCTACTGGTCCTTATTTTGGAGGCAGGGTACGGCATGGTAGAGGTTTTATGGGTCAGCCAGTTCAGTTTGCACTTCAGGCTTCGCACAATGTTTCGGGTGCTCATGGGTCTCAAAGTAACCGTACCGCACAATTCCCACAACCACATCAGCAGAGAGATTGCTTCGAGTGTGGAGATACCGGCCACACGGTGAGAGATTGTCCTAGACTTCAAACAGGTGTGTCACATCGGAGTATTCAGGCGAGTAAAGGGCGCCCAAGAGGGGAAGGCCCGAGCCGTTGAGGTGTTTCATATAGTATGATGTCATACAGGTATGCTTTTGATTTGTTACAGAGGGGAACCATTCGTATTTTGATTCAGTCCTGCTTATCAGGGCGAGTTCCCCTACTTGTTGTCCTACCTATGGGTGAGTTCATGACTTAGTATTATGTTTAGCTGTTTACCCCATTGGGAGTTTCTATGAGTGATAGCCGTGTCTATCATTTATTTCTATTAATTATTGAAAGTTGACTATAAGTTAATTCACGTTGTCCATTATGGTAGGTTTGATGTGATTCCTAAGTAAATTTGGTTATAATTTGTGATTCGATACTCTACCAGGGTGAGAATTTAGAAAGTGTTGAGCTTTTATTGGCAAAATTGAGTTAGTGGAAGATTTCCATTGGTATGATATGTATTCGACTTGTGATTCAGAGTTGAGGGCGAGACCCTCGCGACTCCATGTGATTTGTTATGTTTGAGCCAAGCTGCGTGCCGCGGTGGAGGGTGATACCAGGATGAGATCCTTATGATTTGTTCATGTACTTTGATTTTTTCCTTTTGAATTGATTCGTAGTAGGGTATTATTAGAAAATTGTGCCTGTCGTGCTTGTTTGATATTTATCTTATGTGTTTCCCTTTACATACTTAGTCCATTTCGTTATGTGCTTCTTGAGTTTTGGCTTGCGGGGTGTGTGCCCGATGGTGTTAGTTGTGATTTGTTGAATTTGGTGTATAGTTATGAGGTCTTCATGTTTCTTGCATCATTATCAGTGTTGTGGAGGTTTGAAATGGGTTGTTAACGGATATGGGTCTAATTATCGATGCTGGTTTTGATTTCGGGCAGCTATTGTGATTAGAAATGTTATTATGGCCTATGTGTGGATTTTTGTTGTGTGGTCGTACCTTGTGGGTGTAGGCATGAGTTGTTACAACTGGTTCAGACTGTTATCGGTTATGGATTTAGAATCGAGTCTTTTGAAGACAAATGGAAGGTGAGAATTTTGACTCTAAGGCTTATCGGTATTGTCTGAAAGGATGAATTACCGTTGGGATGGTGTCGTCAGGCTTATGTGGATTAGGGTGATGTGGAGTCACCCGCGAGTTTGTGTTGGATATGTACCTTCAGTGATTTGAAGACTTCGAGGCGATTCTTAGCACGTTCGAGGACGTACGTTTGTTTAAGAGCGGAAGAATGTAACGACCCGACCGGTCGTTTTGAGAATTTAAGTCCCGTCCGGCGGCATAAGGCCCTGAGCAGCTTCAAATTATGTGTATTGACTTGCGTGCGTGGTTGAATTCAGTTACCGGATGATTCAAGATGATTTGGGACACTTAGTCCCTAAAACGGAAGCTTAAGTCTTAGGATTTTGACCGTAGTCGGAACTATGTGAAGACGACTCTGGAATGGAGTTCCGTTAGTTCCATTAGCTCCGTTGGGTGAATTTGGACATCGGAGCGTGTCCGGACTGTAAATGTGAGGTCTGTAGCTGATTTAGGCTTGAAATGGCAAAAGTCAAATTTTTGGAGATTTGCACCGGAAGTGGACTTTTTGATATCATGGTCAGAATGCGATTCCAAGAGTTGGAACAGCTCCGTTATGTTATTTGGGACTTGCTTGCAAAATTTGACGTCATTCCGGGTTGATTTGATAGGTTTTGACACGAGTTTTAGAAGTTGAAAGATTTGAAATTTATAAATTCGATTCATGGTGCGATTCGTGGTTTCGACGTTGTTTGATGTGACTTTAAGGCTCTACTAAGTTGGTATGGTGTATTAGGATTGGTTGGTATGTTTGGTTGAGGTCCCGGGGGGCTCGGTTGAGTTTCGGGTGCTTAACGAATTAAAAGTTTTATTTGTGTTACTGCTAAGTCTTCAGGCTTCTGGTATTTTCGAACTTGCGAAGAAGAGAGCGTAGGTGCGAGAGCGCACGTGTGGAGAGGCAAGCGTAGAAGAGGAAAAATGGAGGAGTGCCAGGGGTCGCAGGTGCGAGGACAATTCTGCATCTGCGATGCCCGCAGAAGCGAAGATTGAGGCGCAGTTGCGAGAAGAGCTGGACTTGACAGTCTCCGCAGGTGCGAAAAAATTGTGCGCATCAGCGGCTCCGCATAAGTGGATTTTTGGCGTGAAAAAGCGAGAGGAAGCGTTGTTGTGGTTGGACATGCACACCTGCGGTCGCGCAGATGCGGCTATTTATGCGTAGGTGCGGCCACGCCTGGGTAGAAAAGTGAAATCCGAGGGTTTGGTTTCATTCTTCGTTTTTGGACTTGAGAGCTCGAAGTTTGGCGATGTTTCGAGGGTTTTTCAGAGGAAACTTTGGGGTAATGATTCCTAACTCGTTTTTGGTTGTTTTCCATTAATTCATAGTTGTTTCCTCCATTTAGTTTCGGGTTTGGATTGAAAATTTAGGAAAACGGGGAAGAAGTTCTTCAACTAAGAGTTTTGAGTTTTGATTGGGATTTAGACATCGGATTTGGATAATTTTGGTACGAGTGAACTTGCGAGTGAATGGGTGTTCGGAACTTTTGTTAAAATATTTATTTCATTAATTAGTTGAGTCTATTATCATTGTATTCAAGATATGCAATTGTGTTTGGTTAGATTTGGGCTATTCGGAGTCAGATAATTGAGGAAAGGACATTCTTACGGACTGTTTGAGCATGGTGCGAGGTAAGTATCTGGCCTAACCTTGTGTGGGGGATTTTCCCCTTAGGATTTGAGTCTTCTATGTTGATTGCAGCCCGTGTGCACGAGGCGACGAGTGCGCGCACAAACTTATTTGTGGAATGTTGGCCGTTTAGGATTCTTAGGTCCTTATATTCACTAAGTATGAAGTTGTTCTTGTTATGATTAAGTTCTTATTTACTAGTTTCGCCTCTACATTCTTTAATTAAAATTAATTGCTTTCAGGATTCACTCTTATTGCCTATTTGACTTTTATTTGACTTAACTGAAGATTTTACCTCCTCTATTGTCATGCTATCTTTTCATAACTGCTTATCTTTATTTGAAATTATTATTGTATCATCTTATAATTTGTTCAGTCTTAATTGAGGTTATGATTATCTTTCCGCTGCTTATCCTTAATTTAATTGTGCGGAACTGAAATCTCGAAAGGCCGAGTGTCGAGTGACTGGGAGGCATGAGTGATTGTGAGGTATGCCCGAGTGGCATGAGTGACTGTGAGGTTTGCCCGAGGGCCTATATATGAGTGATGCTTTTCCCGAGTGGTTGTTTATGATTTCATCATTTAAGCTCACCTTTGCATTGAGCCTTTGTTTGCAACACTGTTTGAAAAATGTCTTTAAATGATTTTTACTGGAACTGGGTTTAAACGCGATGCTTGATTCAAATCCTGATTTTTAAGAGCATGTGGTATTTTATTGCAATTTCCTGGTTAAATGTTATATGCTTTATTGCTCGTCACTACTGCTCAATCTTTATTTATTATTGTTACTTACTGAGTTGGCGTACTCACGTTACTCCCTGCACCTTGTAGCTGGACACGGTAGCGGTTATTGAGTGTTCTGGTTGCATATTTTCTTAGAGATAGCAAGGTAGCTGTTTGGCGATCGCAGCCCCTGATTTGCTCCCTCTTATCTTCCTCTAGTTGTATTTAGCTATTTTCCAGGCTGAGTTAGCCTTGATATTGTTAGACAGATTATAGTATATGCTCATGACTAGTGACACCCCGATGTCGGGCTTTTCTTTTCCGCACTTCTGTTTTCTTTGATTTGAACTCTTTAAATGGAGGTTTTATGTTAAATAACCTTGAAATTATCTTTGAA
>AWOL01S0009664.1:54519-71505 GCA_000715115.1 Nicotiana otophora | reverse complement strand
ACTTAGAGTAGCATTAACAATGGATTCTGATATTTTCCTTTTATAGTGTGAAAATATAGCGACTAATCAACTTGATTAGCAAAGGTGATGACCGCATCATTTATTCCATTAAGTGCAGTAAGGAACTAGTTATACGTAAAAAGAAGCGATTTGGTTTAAGAAACTGTAGATGTATTTGTCATAATGTCTAATTAGTTGAAAGGAGTTTTGAAATGATAAAGTAGATTGTGATAGACAGCTTGGACCTCTGAAATTTAGCGAGATCACCCTGATAAACAGTTTTCTATGGTTAAAGACTCATCAATTGACATGCCAGACTTATGGAACTTGAACTTGAAGTCAAACTTCCGTCGCGAAGAATGAAGAGCCTCTCGCGAGAATCCTACTTAAAAATAAATAGACTGGTAAACTTTGTCCCATAATTTATTTGTCACAGTGAGGTCTCTTACGTGAAGAATGAAGAGCCTCTCACCATTGATATTAGATTGACTCATAGGAAAAATAGGTACTGATAATTTGATTGTGCATTTAAACAAGTACAAACACAGAGGTTGTGCAGCATGGAGTTTGAGTGTGAAGAAGATATTTCACATATGCTCTCTCAGGGACCATAATCATCATGACTTTATTTTTAGTTTGTCTATGTACTTTCCTTTGATGATATCTTCTTGAGAAATGAAGTCAAGGAAATCACTGAAGCTTCCTTCATTGTAGGACAAGATATGTTGTTCATTGACAAGGTCTGGTGCAGGTCTAACCTTTTTACCTAAAGCTAGACTATGAAGGCTGGCAATTGAAATGCGTTTTTTTTCTGAGTTAACTGCTGCTCGGTGGAGAACGCTTTTGTATCTGCCATTGCTCAATACTTCCATGTGATCTCCCAGCTGAACAATGAGAGCTCCTTCAATGACTGGAACTGCATGCCACTTTTCATCTCGGTTCATGATTTGCAAGCCCTGATGATTTTGAAGAATGATGGATAGCATACCATAATCTGTGTGTGGTGGCAATCCCAGTGTAAGATCTGGCTCAGGACATGCTGGATAGTAATTAACGGCCATGACCTGAGAGCCTTCTGCAATGTCTTCATGTAAGTAACTAGGGTTTAGTCCTAAGCTCTCAAATGTCACTTCCATGAGTTCTTCTTGCAACTTTTGCACTGCCTTTGTGTAATTTCCCATTTTCTCCCTGCATGATAAGCTGCTTTAGGCACTTGAAAAAATTATATCGTTCTTGAACAGTAAGAATATGCATCTATAAGATAGAAAAAGCATATTGCAAAGGAAAATGAGAGACTTACTTGTAACATGTGGGATTTGATGGCCACAGGTCAATCCAAGTTGAGATTGGATTAGCATAGTGCTTGAGGAAGTCTCTCCAAAAGTGTACTTTGTCTTTGACGTGATTTAGACTAGTACCATATCTTATGGGTTCATGAACATTTGAAGACAAGAGATGCTTTTTCTCTTCAGTTGGTAAATCGAAGAATTCGCTAGCAGCATCTATGGCATCTTTCATGACTGACAATGGGATTCCATGGTTAACTACCTGCAAAGTCATTTATCACATGCATGTTGTTATTTAACGTTCAGGTTGAAATTATGAAGGATGTTGTATTTCCTTCCTGTTAGACAACCTAAAGTAGCTGAATTCTTGGACACTAGTTTTAACAAATTTGAAAATAAAGGGAAGAGAGAAGACAGAGGAGTTGAAGCCTAGAACCCTACCATATGCATGACATGAAGTTCTTTCTTCTTCTTGATTTGCAAATGCTTTTTCTATATGTGGATGATCTAACATCTTTTTACTTGGTGTGTGAATATTATTCACTGGATCCTATCTTGAGGAACTTTATGTATACTGAAGTAAATAAATAGGGCAAGACTATCTTATTTTAGTGCGTGATTGCAGGTGACATGGACGTAACACAACAAGTAGGGTACCTGGAAGAAACCTAGTTCCTTGCAAGCCAGGTGTACTTGCTGGATTATCTGAGGCCGAAGAAGAGGGTGTTGCAGAAAGGATAGATCCACAACGGGCAAGCATGTGTCACACAGGGTTCGCTCGGGGCGTAAGGATGGGGGAAGAATGTAACGCTTGGGAACATAGGTTAGCCCCTCTTCATTTAGTGTCATGGCACTAGTAAATGAACCATTTGGTGAAGCTGAGCTATCTCTCATTTTTCCAACCATATTGTGCTCTTTTTCCCTTTATGTTAATGGCTTATCTCCCTTTTTATAAGCAACAAATGTGAAGATAAGGTTGGAGTTTTTGATTATTTATCCAGTTATATATGTAACGAATACACGCACAATGTGATGGTACCATGACTATAACCAATGGAGAAAGCTCATACATGAAGAGCCACAGAATGAACATTATAGGTTTATAACTCTCATGTGAAGGTAATTGTCGGTTCCAATAGTTGCATCCGATAGAGTAACAGTGTTCAGATTCAAGTGGGGGTGAGCCCACGCGCCATGAGGGAGAATGGTGAGCTAATTTCCTATCAGGTGCATTTTTCCTACTCAATGTGGTGACGAGACGTGGAGGAAACAGAGTAAATTACTAAGGCGGCAATCCTCATAGTATTTGTTTTTTTTTCCTGAATCGAAAAATCAAATGAAATAAAAAGTTGACATGTCTCTGGTTTGATTTGGTTTGAATTTCTTTTTTTTGGACTTGATTATAGTTTGAATAAGGAAATTTCTGTGAGCTGACTTTTAAATACAGTATATCTTTTCTCATAGACAATTCACAAAATTTCTGTGATTTTTTTCTTTAATAATTACTCCGTATATATTCATGATCCTTATTTGTAATGTTATCTTTAATATGATTATTCTGAATAATCCATTTTTGCTTATTTAATGGTTCTTAAAATTAAATATAGCATATTATTATTTAGGTTTCATATTGAGTTTTGTGTCCTATATTGAGAAATTTTTAGGCGTCATTAGCAGGTGTTGCGGAGAAAAATTCTCACATAATAATAATTTAATAGATAATAAGTTTGTCCGTTCGTTTAATTCTTGCCAAGAATATATTGACTAATAGAATTGTTTATCCATAATTCTAATAGATTGAATGACGTGTTCGTATTTATGTAAAAAACATTTGGAAAAACTAACACAATCGATATAAAAAAACTGCTGCAGTGGGTTTGATTTTCCTTTTTAAATTTTTTTTTTCTTCATGATAACAGAACTAAATCGAACTATTATGAATTAAAAGTAAACTTTTATCTACACATTATAGCCGTATCTCAATATAATAGCCGATAAATGTATCTTTTTGTATATTAATATTATACTATATAATAAATATATTTTTTATATAATCAATGTATATTTTTTATATATTTAGATAGAGATTGTAATTATTTTTAGCCGATCGTCAAATATGTTAAAAGGGTATGACGATATCACTGGACCGTAAGCGTTGGCCTTTGATGACTAGTCCGCCTTGGTTTCTTTCTTTTTGAGTTTTTTTTTAATTTTATTTATTAGTAGTAGTATTTGATTTCAATGTAAAAATTATGAAATTAAAAATGAACAAGAATAATATTCCATTGAAAAGAATACATTTGGCGTAGAAAACACACAAATTCTTCAATTTAAAAACAAGAAATGTATAAAGAAACTAGAATTTTCAAGTAAAGAAAATAGAAGCCTTAAATTACTGTCAAAATCAACTACTACTAATTAATGCTAATTTCATCTTTGGATAACTTAGTGAGTTCATCTTATGAGTCTAAAAGACTTTCGACTCCTTGAGTTCTTCGTTCAGTATTGACTCAATCTAATACTACGTACGTTCAATGTTGACTCAATCATTTGTCTTATAACCAAAAATACTTTGAAATGCAACACTACAATCTACTTTACACCTCTGACACACACACACACACTCCTTTAACAGTGATGGCCATTAGAA
Source organism: Nicotiana otophora (assembly GCA_000715115.1). NCBI lineage: Eukaryota > Viridiplantae > Streptophyta > Magnoliopsida > Solanales > Solanaceae > Nicotiana > Nicotiana otophora. The sequence goes on along the minus strand of AWOL01S0009664.1, from coordinate 67,569 downwards.
TAGTGCTATAATATTAGAAGAATTAATCCTAATTGCAGCTCATCCAACCAATTAAATTAAAAATAGCCGACAAATATATAATATATGTATAATCAATATAATATGTGTATAATTTTATATAATCAATGTATAATGGCTAGAAAAAAAATAATGAATTCGACCGACTATTTGTGTAAAATCTCATAATATTACTGCGTAGCTTGAAAGATGATTTCTTCCCTATTGCTCATCCATATATATATATATATATATACGTACTCTGCCATTGTGCTAATTAAGAACCATTTTGCAAGGGGATCTGTACTCTTTAACAACAGAAAATCTATGCTGTGTATGTATAGTGTGTACTACTCCCACATCTACATCGTCATCATGGCTCTCAAGTCTCAGCTTTTGGAATTGTCTTTGCTTGAGTCCTATTGGTTGAGAGTTACTTCCTTTCCTTATTTTTCACTTTATGAGCAAATCCATTAATCAAATTATTCCATACATAAAACTTCCATTAATCTTTTAATTTCATGGGTGCATGTATTCTTTCCTTTATTTAAAAGCTACTATATATCTTCATTTTGAAATGGGGTTACCTATATGCCTATTACGTTTAATATGTCAATCCTTTGTTATATTGTTCATGGTGAAGATTTAAGGGTACTGACTCATTAGGTTTTAAGAGTATTTTTTATTATAACTTTATACTATCGTTTAGTAAATTTTTAATTATGTAAACTATTGTAAATAGTGTAATATAAATTTAATTTCATTATATATGTTATTGTTTAATTTTGGTACGTACACTAAATATTCTCTCTAGAGATTTTACCCTTTTTTAAAAGCTGAATGGTTAAAATTAAACTATTGTAATTAGAGGATTTTTTGACAAGGTGGGTTGCTCTGATGGTAAGCACCCTCCACTTCCAACCAAGAGGTTGTGAGTTCGAGTCACCCCAAGAGCAAGGTGGGGAATTCTTGGAGGGAAGGATGCCGAGGGTCATTTGGAAAGCGTAACCCTGAAATTTAATATCTCATTTTCTCCGCTTTCCTCCATCCAAAAGAAAGGGTAAAAATTAAAAAAAACGCATTCAAAAATAAAAATAAAAATCAGGTATAATTAATCCATGAAAGCGTTCATGCATATGAGCTAGCCATAACATGAATATCGTTATTAATAGCAAAAGAACAATATTCCATATAGATGACAAAAATATTATTTGTCTCTCACCACTATAAAGTTATATTCTTGTCCACATGTGACCAAGTTGACAATTCCGGAAATCCAATAAACCACAACACTGCAGACTCCGCTTGCAGCTGTTTTGTAAATCTGCTTGTTTCAGTTTGTTTGATGTACGTACTATACTATAAAAAAAGAAGAAGCAATAATACAATGAATGTACAGTACCATTTAATTTAATAATATTTATAACGCACTAAAGGACATTGAAATATCATCCAAGACCATGCGTGAATCTAGCAAATATCTGTAGCCAGCAATTTTCAAGAATTTCAACTCTTTCGTAAGCAACACACCGTTTACACATGCTTCTTTTTCTATTTTTACCACTGTCCATTTCATTCTTGTTGGAGTATCTTGATTAGTTTATACCATTAGAATTAAACATGAGAAAATCAAAAAGGTTCTTTTCCCTTTTTTTCTTTTTTTTTTCTTTTTGTGTGTGTTTTTTGTTTTCTTTTGTTCACTCCACTGTTGGGTAAAGTACAACCTAAGAGTACAGCCATGAGCCTATATATATAAATTCTTTGTGATGTGATGGGAGTGGGAGAATATTGTATAGAGTGCTCTTGCCTTGCTAAGGTGGTAAGAAAATTATACTCCAGTGAGGAAGAAGGAAAACAGAAGTATACCAAGGCAGCATTCAACATCAACTTGATATATAAATTCTGCTAAAAGTGATTCTTGAGAAGCAGTGGCTTGTGTACGTACTTGATAAATACTACTTACGTTTGCATGGAATTTAGGGATAAAAAACATGCATTTACAACTTAATTTCCACTTCTATGTTATAATCTCTACCCTTTTCTGTTGAGTACTTCCACTATTGTGTTTCCTTTCTTTCTGATTTTTCACTTGTTTGATAATCCTTAATAAAGGCCATGCCAATTACACCTTTTTATTCAATTATTCTTTTGCATTTACATATACATTCTATTTAAACAGTTTTTTATTAGTTGGTATTGCTACTGGATACAGCAGGTGATAAATTTTAAGATGTTTAATTTGTCTTATTAATTTATTGGAAGAAACTCTGCTTTAATAAAATTGATTCTCATATATGTGGGAAACTCTGCTTTTTGATCTTTATATATGTTCAAAACTTTTAGCATATCTCAAGGGCGAAGAAATATGGAGATGCTTGATTAGCCAATAAGAGAACAGGAAGATTATTCCACTTGAAAAAATATAAAATATTAAATTCTCCTTAAAGTAGGAAAATAATTCTTTGAGGCATTTTCTACATATTCAGTTGCATATATTGATTTTTTTAAAAAGTTATTAATATAAATTGATTGAGAACTCTGCTATTTTATTGTGGTATATACTCTAGTTGATAAGAGACCAACATAAATTGCAACTTTTAGTTTTTCTTCAAAGTGTATTTTCTAAATGTTAATTAGATGATAAATGCTATAACTGGTGAATCACATTGTTGATTCAGGGGAAGTTCTTTTAGAGCAGTAAAAATTTATTTTATCTTGTTATTTGATCCAATTTCACTGTTAAAGTGGAGCTAACTCCAAAAAAGCTGTCCACAATGTAAATTTCAGGTTGCAACTCGCCCGCATAAAATCAATTTAAATAAATATTAAATTAAAATAGAATTCTTGATCATGAATAAATACGGATAATATGTGGATAAAATATATGATATATAAAAATGGTTTTTTGTTGTTGGTAGAATAAGATATATATGTGAGTATGCATGGCCTTGTGTATGCGTTTTAGAATTCTTGTGTTGAGTGGTATTTTAATGTGTTACATTATTTTCTTTTAGAAGTGAAGTCTTGAAAGAATGGTAAATTTTTTCGTGTGACATATAAGTTATTTGAGCCGTAAAAGCAGGGGCGGAGCTAAAAGTCTGGGTGCGAATTCGGTCGAACCCAATATTTTTGCTCAGATAATATATTTGTATTAAGAAATTCATTAAGTATGTACCAATATTCTATTTAGAACCCAATTATTAGAACTATAAATTATCGTTTTAAAATTCAAAACCCATAAAATTAAAATTCTGTCTTCGCTTCTGGNTTTTAAAATTCAAAACCCATAAAATTAAAATTCTGTCTTTGCTTCTGAGTAAAAGTAGTTATTAATACTTGTATTAAGGTAAATTATCTAGATTATTACTACTGGACTGCGGTCATTTTCCGGTTTCTGTATAAATACATGATGTTTTATGCATCGATTATTTTTTTCCATTATCTTTTCTTAAGCACACGTTGGCATTTTCAGGTGAAAAGTAGAAGTATAAGAAGCATCTATTTTGGATTCAAGTGACAGTCTCCACTGTCTCCAGCTCACTCGAGGAAAAGCTTGTCTACAATTGATATTCTTTTTATTTACTCTCTGAAGTTTCCAAAAACTTTTGTTTTATTTAAAAAAAAAAGCATTGTTAATGGTTTTAAGAACTTTCTTTGTGTTGAAAATATTCCTATTTCAATTTAAACAGTATTCTGTAATCCGAGGAGGATTGTCTAGCATACAACTAATTTTAATGATTTGTTTAGAAACTCTTGCTAATCTTCGATTCCTATTCTTACCTCTTTCCTCTCTTCCTAATCATCTTTTTATCGTTCCTAAAAATGATGTAATTTGCTAAAATAATTTTTTCCCTTTTAATATCATAATTAATGAGATATGCATATGGTGTTCTATGGAATTTTGATGTATAAACTGGGATCAGAACGAGTTGGAAGAATTTATTATTAAGTAATTTATTTGATATAATGTAAATACTTTTGAGACGTAATGATAGTTGTAATGACGAACATGATGTTCATTAGTTTTTTTTTCTTTTTCGTTCTTAAACAGAGAATCAAATTTAATTGAAAAACAGCAACCACTTCGTTGCCCCTCCGAAACTTGGTGATTTTGTTTTTGTTGTAATGTTTCTAAAAGTGTTTATTAGGTGGTTGTTGCTGCAAAAATTAAAAATTAAGTTTTCGATAAAAAAAAAGTTAGATTTTTTTTTTAATTTTAAATTTTCTTTAAAAAGTTAGAAGTTGATCTTCGCAAACACTTCAAAACTGCTCAAAAGTCTATACAAATGTGAGCCGTCAGAATAGACACGTGACTAACTAAGGGGCCGAATTGAAAACGCATACGATAAACCCGCGGAGCAGGAAATCAATCCACCTCTCTGCGAATTTCCGAACTCCCCTTCGTTGAAAATTGAAAATCAGAAAAAAGTAAAAATGGAGGAGAGCTTTAGCGGTAGGGACAGAGAAGATCAGAGACGTATGAAAAGGCAGAGAGTTACGGCTAATTTTTTGAATCAATTTTCTCTTCCCTTCGTAAGTGTTTTTTCCCGCGCTTTTCTTTTGTGCCTCGAATCAGTTGAGATTTTCTGTATTTTTAATGATTTTTTGTGTAGTTAAATTCTTTACTAATTATAGTGAGATTCATGTATATCTGCAATTTTATTTGTTGCTATTCATATATCTTGATATTATATGCAAATTAAACATAAGAATTTATCATCAGATCGAGAAGAAATCGAGCAATCGTTTTAGCAACTTCAAAATAGCTGATTTTGGTTTGTTTAACTACGTTTTAATACTGAATTAGCGAGGGGAATTTGATTTAATAATTTTTAAATACTTAAAATTGCGCCAGAGGGTATGCTTACACATTACCCTCCCCATACCTCACTTGTGGGATTTTACCGGGTCGTTGTTGTTGTACTTAAAATTGTGCTAGAATCTGAGTTTCTAAAAATTGGCGTCAACAGCTGAAGAAATTAGAAATCCTTAGTAAGATCAAGGAGGAAAATGAATACCTTTTTTCCCTGAGGAAAATGAATGATTAATCACTTGATATATGATTAACACGTCTTGTTCCTTGAATAATCCGATGTTTTTGGCATTTAATGTTATCCATTATCCTCTTAGGGAAATTAGTAAAACCGGACAGAAAAGGATAGTTGAGATTATAATTTGGTGTTGACTAGGTATAACTCGAGAGTCGACTAATTGCACCAGAAAGGGAGGAAAATCTGATTTCAGTGCCTATCTGAATGGGTAAAAACAGAAATTCATGCTATATTTTAAATCAATTGTCAAGTTAAAATTTTCTCTTGAGAAAAATAGGGGAAAGATGACGGTTTTGTTATGAGATCTGAGGATATTTCATGCTTATTTCTAAAGAGATAACCTTGCACTCTATGGAGGAAATGATAAGTTATCAGCTTGAATTATGGACTAACGATGACTGAATCCTATATGTCATGTGGTAATATAATGAATCAATTGGAAGTAAATAGAAGCAATTAAGATAAACAAAGTGCATGTGTTCATTTATAGAAACATTAATAACCGATTCGGATGATGCATGGAGATAACCTTTTAGGAGGCGGAAAGCATCGCAAGTTTGCCATGTTATCTGATTAACAAAGGTGATGAATGCAGCTATTTAGTGCAATAGGAAATCAAATCTACGTATAACAACCAATTTAGTTAAAGAAATTCAGATGTATTCGCCTGAAAATTTATTCCTTGGTTTGATATAGTTTCAAGTTAGTCTAAAGGAGGATGGAAACGAGTAGGATAATGTTGGAGAAAAAACAGCTTGGATGTCTGAACATTAGCGAGGTCTACACTGATAAACAATATTATATGGTAGTTAGCGCTGGGTATCATATCTGAGCATTACCTGAGTCATGGAACTTGAGTTTGAAGCCATGCGTCCCTGTTAGCTTACAATGGTAACTTCTCAACCCAAAACCAGAAAGAATAAAAAAATGATAATATTAATATGAGAGCAGGTGTTGTGCTGGCTATTTCTGCGCTATGTTTACAGATAGTATTGTTGGAAGGTCATTTTGGCCGTATATGGTTGTGGTTGTAAATCAATATAATGTTCTTTGCATGCCTAATTAGTTTAAGGTCTTAACTAAACATTCTGTGTCAATTTACCATCAAAATGTTATCTTCTGTGAGAGCACATGCTCGTATAAGCACGTCTAGCCATCTACCAGTGATGAATGTGGCTTGAGTTCTAAACTTGTGGTATGACCTACATTTGGCTTAAACTGGATTAGATGTGAATATTAGAACTCTTTTCCAATTTGGAAATTATTTGAATTTTCCAGTTGCTGGCTTCTAACCGAGGTATCATTGGGTTTAGTGAAGATCCTGATGATGCATCTTAATTTTGTTGGTGGTGCAAACATTATGGATCCTTAAATCATAAGTGGCCTTGAGGGAACCCTAATTAAGATGAAATGACTGGTAAAGTCTGTTCCAAATTTATTTTTCACAGTGAGGCCTCCTAGCATGAAGAAAGAAGAGCCCTTATTTTTCTTTTTCAAAAAAAAAATTGAAGAAAGAAGAGCCTCACACCAGCGATGTTTGAACAAAGTACATAGGAAAGATGGCTACTGGTTATAACCTTTGCATTTTAACAAGTGCAAACAGATTGTATGACGTGGATGTGAAGAGTGTAAAAATGAGAATTCGTGTATGCCCTGCTCTGCTGTCCATGGACTAGTCATGGATTTATTTTTAATTTGTCTATGTACTTTGCTTCCACAATATCTTCTCCAGAAATGAAGTCAAGGAAATCACTGAAGCCTCCTTCTTTGTAGGACAAGATATGTTGTTCATCGACAAGTGCTGGTGCAGGTCTAACTTTTTTACCTAGAGCTAGACTGAGAAGGCTGGCAATGGAAAGGCGCTTTTCCTCTGAGTTAACTGTTGCTCGGTGGAGAACACCTTTGTATCGACCATTGCTTAATACTTCCATGTGATCTCCCAGCTGAACAATGAGGGCTCCTTCTATGACTGGAACTGAATGCCACTTTCCGTCATGATCCATGATTTGTAAGCCCTGATGATTTTGAAGAATGATTGATAGCAAAGCATAATCTGTGTGTGGTGGCAAGCCTAGTGTAAGATCTGGCTCAGGACATGCTGGATAGCAGTTAACGGCCATGACCTGGGAGCCTTCTGCAATGTCTTCATGTAAGTAACTAGGGTTTAGTCCTAAGCTCTCAAATATCACTCCCATGAGTTCTTCTTGCAACTGTTGTACTGCCATAGTATAATTTCCCATTTTCTCCCTGCATGATAAACTGCTTTAGGCACTTATAATTATATTATTCTTGAATGGTGAGAAAATATATCAGAAATCATTTCAGATAAGGGTGCAAAATTTACTTGTAACCTGTGGGATTGGATGGCCACAAATCAATCCAATTTGAGATTGGATTAGCATAGTGCTTGAGGAAGTCTCTCCAAAAGGATACTTTGTCTTTGATATCATTTAGGCTGGTATTATACCTTACGGGATCATGAGCATTTGAAGACAAGAGATGCATTTTCTTTTCATTTGGTAAATCGAAGAACTCAGTCGCAGCTTCTAAGGCATCTTTCATGACTGACAATGGGATTCCATGGTTGACTACCTGCAGAGTCATTTATTGCATGCATGCTGTTATTTTACGTCCAGGTTGAATTAGCGAAGCACGTGATCTTATTCTCTTTCCTGTTAAACCGCTATGTATCTAAAATCTAGGACATCTCTTTTAACTGATCAACTGAAAATAAAGGGAAGAGAGAAGGAGGAGGAAGAGGAGGAGATATGTCTAGAAAACAAATGCACCATGTGTGCTGCATGAAGTTTCTTTTTCTTGATTTCCAAATGCTTTTGTCTCTCTGTGGGGAATCTGACAACATCTTCTATTTACGTGGTGTGTATATTGTTCTTCCTTGAATCATATCAGCATGAAGGAACTTTATATGTAACAAAATAGGATAAAAAACTATATCATTTTAGTACATGATTGCAGGTGACATGACACGAGAAAAGTACCTGGAAGAAACCTAGCTCCTTGCAAGCCAGGTGTACTTCCTCGATTATCCGAGGCCGATGAAGAGGGTGTCGCAGAAAGGATAGATCTACAATTGGCAGGCATGTGTTAGACAGGGTTCCATCGGGGCGTAAGGATGCCGGAAGAATGTAACGTTTGGGAACATTGGTTAGACCCTCTTCGGTAAGTGTTATGGCACTAGTAAATGAATCAATTGGTGAAGCTGAGCTCTTTTCCATTTTTCCTCCTTTTTTTCCTTGTTTCAAATATGGCTTAACTCCTTATTTATAAGCAGAAAATATGAAGATTTACTTATATATATTTAAAATCATTTATCCGGTTATGCAATGAATATGTGATGATACCATGACTATAAGCGATGAAAAGCGTATGCAATGAATTATTATTGTATAATATTGTTATTTTTGAAGGCCGAGAAATGTCAGATGACGGTAATTTTTGGTTTCACAAGTTGATCCAGAATGTGGGGAAAAGAAATCCAGAATGTAATTGAATACAGAGATTGTGTTAGATTCAGGTGGCTGTAACCCACGCGCCATGAGGGAGAATAGTTATCCAAATATTTAAACGTGGGGTACGTAAGGTTGCCATTTGCTTTTGTTGAGGATGTAAGCAGTAAGCGCTTTCTGTTGTTTTAAGTCCTTCAATTCGTTGCATTGCGAGTAAGGTTGTTCATGTTTATATTTGCTTCCCTATGTTAGTTTACTAAATTTATAAATCAAATTAACCAAATATAGAAATTCGTTTCCTTTTTTTTTTTGGGCACTCATCTTTCTTCTTGTATTCGAAGATCTATTGGACTAGACTTTTACATGGAGGTACATTACAAGGGACCCACAATACTACGAAAGATTGATGGTTATTAAAAACCATAAATTTTCTGACATCATCAAGTTGGGAGAAAGAATAGAAGAAGGGATCTAAAGCGGAATGATGACAAACTTTGAAGCACTCCAAGCCACAAATAAAGCTTTGCAGTCAGGAGGTATCTCCAAGAAGAAAGAAGTGGGTGCAGTAATGGTAGCACAAGGTCTAAAGTCTCCTCTCACATACCAAACACCTCTACCCACATATCAGCCTTCACCTCCCAGATACCAATAACTTGCCGTCACTTACCATACATATAACACCCAACCAGCATATTACCACTCACCACCAGCCCGCCAAAATTACCAAAAACCAAGACCAAATTTCGACCGCAGACCACCCAAACAATACACTCCAATTGCTGAACCCATAGACCAACTATACGAGTGGCTAAAGGCTACCGGTTATGTCACTCCCATTTTCGCTGTTGCTATGGAAAACTCTTCCCAGTGGATTAATCTAAATAAGACACGTGCCTATCACTCAGGCATGGAAGGTCATACTATTGATGGGTGTCGTACTTTGAAGGATAAGATTCAGACATTAATTGACACTAAAGTCATACAGGCAAAGGAGGTTGCACCCAATGTCCGTAACAACTCTCTCCCGTATCACAGGGGTGAAGGGGTAAACGTGATAGAGACCGATGAAGAATGGGACTCGGAAGGGTCAATTGGATTCATTCGAGAAGGGGATAATCCTAAAACATCTCCAGTCACTCTCACACCTATCGTGGTGCAAACTCAGGCACCAATTGAAGTTGAGGTAGCCGCACCAACTCTGTTTGAGGTTGAAGTAACAACACCCTTCACCGTGATGGTAGCACCTACGCCGTCTTATAAGTCTAATGCTATACCATGGGGTTATGTTGAGGAAGCAAGAAGGAAAGGAAAAGAAAAAATGGAAGAAATAGGTGCAACGCAAGGCATGAACCGAACCGGTAGGGTTTATAAACCCGAGCATTTGGGAGGAACGAGCAAAAAAGCTGCATCTAAGTCGTCTGTCATTGAGACTGGCCCAAATGACCTTTGGAGAAAGGTGCAAGCAAGAGAATATTCTGTGGTTGATCATCTAACAAAACCTCTCCTCAAATACCTATTTTATCACTGCTGCAAAACTCCGAGGCACATAGGAATGCCCTGATGAAGTTGTTGAATGAAGCCTATGTACCTAATAACATCACCAGTGGAGAAATGGCCAACATGGTAGGGCAAGTGTTGGAAAGCCACAAGATCACTTTTCATGAAGACGAGCTGCTACCGAAAGGACTAAGTCACAACAAGGCACTGCATATCACAATGCAGCTTGAGGACAAATTCACTGCCAGAGTTCTGATAGACGGGGGTTCGAGTCTCAACATATGTCCACTAACTACTCCGAAAAGATTGGGTAAAGGACCTGCACGAGATATGAGCGGGAAGTATGAATGTGAAAGCATTTGATGGGTCTCAAAGGGCTATAGTTGGGGAGACCAACCTCAGCCTACAGATGGGCCCAACCTGGTTTGATGTTGAGTTTCAAGTATTGGACATATCTGCTACCTACAACCTATTGTTGGGACGACCTTGGATACATGCCGCTGGGGCCGTAGTTTCTACTCTACATCAGGCCGTGAAGTTTGAGTGGAACTACCAGGAAGTGATTATCCATAGAGACCGAAGTAATCCCATTTATACCAATCAGACTGTTCCGGTCGTCGAGAATAGAAGGAAGTTGGGTGGAGAAATATACCATAGCATCGAGCGCGTTAACTCAATTGAGAAAGACAAATGGTAGAGCAGTAAGATAGAAAGCATACTGTCATGGACAGGGTATGAACCCGACAAGGGTCTCGGCAAGAATCTCCAAGGGATCACCAAACCGATACAGCTAAAGCGTCATGGCACAACGTTTGGGCTTGGGTATGAATACACCTGGCAAGAGTGTCAGAATTGGTTGCCACCATGGCATGGTCCTTATTACCCTCTTGAACAACCAGTACCACATTTGCGTCAGTCATTTCATCAAGCTGACATGATGTGGGGATCCGAAGAAGATGAAGTTTTAGCTGGCATAAAGAATTTGTTTCTGGATAATGAAGACATGGATTGCAGTGCGATAGTTAAGGAGGAGGAGGAAGGCCTTATTATTCAGACCGTGGAGAAGGGAGATGTTCTCAAGAACTAGACTGCTGCACCATCAAGGGCCCGTCGAGTTCCTGGGTAGCCTGACAATTAACATCATTTATTTTTGAAAGCAATTTTATGAGCATCTAAGACATTTTCAGTATTTTGTTTTAAGCATATTTTGTTTTGAAATAATTGCTCGAGTCATCGATCCGTACTTGTTTGATGTTTTCAAGATTTATTTAATGCATTGTTATTTTAGTATTTATTATTATTCTTTACTTTTTTTCTCTACAACATTATTATTACCTATCCCTATAAACCTACGACTGTGACATATAATGAGACAACGCAACGTTAGGATAGTGATTCAGAGGATCTGGAAGAGGATGTAATTCCTGAGGAAATTGTCATAGAAGTGAAATTTTTTGAAAACAAGCCAAAGTCTAATTTGGACGAGATCGAGACGGTTAACTTAGGGGATTCCCAAACAGTCAAGGAAACCCATATAAGCATTCACCTATCACCGTTAGAGGAGGAAGAGTACATCTAGTTCCTGAAGGAGTATGAAGACATCTTTGTATGGCCTTATGATGATATGACTGGTCTAAGAACATCCATAGTAGCTCACAAGTTACCCACCGGAACCTGGGAGACCTCTGCTACTCTATTTATCTGTATTAGATGGGGATTTCGGCTGTGTCTTGGGATAACACGATGAGATGGGAAGAAATGAGCAGGCCATATACTATCTGAGTAAGAAGTTCACACCCTATGAAGCACGATACTCTTTGCTGGAGCGCACCTGCTGCGCTTTGACATAGATAGCTCAAACGTTGAGGCACTACTTTTGTTCTTATACCACATATTTCATATCAAGAATGGACCCGTTGAAATACATCTTCCAGAAACCCATGCCTACCGGAAAGTTGGCGAAATGGCAAATATTGCTGAGTGAGTTCGACATCATCTGAGTCAAAGGGCAAGCATTAGCAGGTCATTTGTCAGAAAATCCTGTAGATGGAGAATACGAACCATTGAAAACGTATTTTCCCGACGATGAATTATCATTTGTGGGAGAAGACATCACTGAAGCATACGATGGTTGGAGGATGTTCTTCGACGGAGCCGCGAACTTCAAAGGAGTAGGTATTGGAGCTGTCTTAGTATCAGAAACCGGCCGACACTATCCAGTATCCGCAAAACTCAGGTTTCCATGTACCAACAACATGGCAAAATATGAGGCTTGCATCTTGGGACTCAGGTTGGCCATTGACATGAACATTCATGAGTTGCTGGTGATTGGAGATTCCGATCTCTTGGTATATCAGGTTTTAAGAGAGTGGGTCACGAAGAACACTAATATATTACCATATATGTGTTGTGTACAAGAGTTGATGAAGAGATTCATAAAAATAGAGTTCAAACATGTTCCGAGAATCCAGAATGAGTTCGCAGATGCATTGGCCACTTTATCTTCCATGATACAACACCCAGACAAGAATTTCATCGATCCTATCTTAGTAGGGATTCATAATCAGCCAGCTTATTGTGCTCACGTTGAAGAGGAAATGGATGGAAATCCATGGTTCCACGACATCAAAGAATATTTGGCAAAAGGAGAGTACCCGGAGCACTCAAATCATACTCAGAAACACAAACTCTGAAGATTATCCAACCACTTCTTCCAAAGCGGAGGAGTTCTGTACAGAAGGACTCTAGATCTGGGATTATTACGGTGTGTCGACGCCAAGGAAGCATACAAATTGCTCGAAGAGATACATGCCGGAACTTGCGGACCGCACATGTATGGCTTTGTCTTAGCTAAGAATATATTAAGAGCAGGATATTATTGGATGACTATGGAAACAGACTGCATCAGGTATGTCCAAAAGTGTCATCAATGCAAAGTACATGCTGATATGATACGAGTGCCACCCAATGGACTCAATGCAACAAGTGCACCTTGGCCTTTCTCCGCTTGGGGGATGGATGTCATCGGTCCAATCGAA